>CAUYQU010071724.1:0-13454 GCA_963574635.1 Cheracebus regulus | reverse complement strand
TTGTGTTTAGGAGCTCTTGTAAGGCAGGCCTGGTGGTGACAAAATCTCTCAGCAATTGCTTGTCCTAAAGGATTTTATTTCTCCTTCACTTATGAAGCTTAGTTTGGTTGGATATGAAATTCTAGGTTGAAAGTTCTTTTCTTTAAGGATGTTAAATATTGGTCCCCAGTCTCTTCTGGCTTGTAGTGTTTCTGCTGAGAGATCTGCTGTGAGTCTGATGGGCTTCCCTTTGTGGGAACCCAACCTTTCTCTCTGGCTGCCCTTAGCATTTTTTCCTTCATTTCAACTCTGGTGAATCTGACAATTATGTGCCTTGGGGTTGCTCTTCTTGAGGAATATCTTTGTGGTATTCTCTGTATTTCCTGGACTTGAATGTTGGCCTGCCTTTCTAGGTTGGTGAAGTTCTCCTGGATCATATTCTGAAGAGTGTTTTCCAGCTTAGATTGATTCTCTCTGTCACATTCAGGTACACCTATCGAACTTAGATTAGGTCTCTTCACATATTCTCATATTTCTTGAAGGCTTTGTTCATTTCTTTTCACTCTTTTTTCTCTAATCTTGCCTTTTCATTTTATTTCATTGCGTTGATCTTCAATCTGATATCCTTTCTTCTGCTTGGTCGATTCATCTATTGAAACTTGTGTATGCTTTTTGAAGTTCTCATGCTGTGTTTTTAAGTTCCATCATGTCATTTATATTCTTCTCTAAGCTGTTTATTCTAGTTAGCATTTCGTCTAACCTTTTTTCAAGGTTCTTAGTTTCTTTGCATTTGGTTAGAACATGTTCTTTTAGCTCAGAGAAGTTTGTTATTACTCACCTTCTGACACCTGTTTCTGTCAATTCATCAGACTCGTTCTTCATCCATCTTTGTTCCCTTGCTGGTGAGGAGTTGTGATTCCTTGCAGGAGTAGAGATGTTCTGGTTTTTCGTGTTTTCAACCTTTTTGTGCTGGTTTCTTCCCATCTTCATGGATTTATCTAACTGTGGTCTTTGTAGTTGGTGACGTTTGGATGGAGTCTCTGAGCAGATGTCCTTTTGTTGATGTTGAAGCTACTTCTTTCTCTTTTTTAGTTTTCCTTCTAATAGTCAGGCCCCTCTGTTGTAGGACTTCTGGAGGTCCACTCTAGACCCTGCTTGCCTGGGGAATCACCCACAGGGACTGCAGAACAGTAAGGGTTACTGCTGGTTTCTTCATCTGTTATCTCTGTCCCAGACGGGTACCAGCCAGATGTCAGCCTGAGCTCTCCTTTATGAGATGTCTCTTTGGATATACAGGGGTCAGGGAGCTGTTTGAGGACACAGTCTGTCCCTTATAGGAGCTCAAGTGCTGAGCTGGGAGCTCCACTGTTCCATTCAGGGCTGCTGGGCAGGTATGTTTTCTGCTGCAGCGGAACTCATAACTGCCTCTTTTCCCAGGTGCTCGGTCCTGGGAAGGTGGGGCTTTATTTATAAGTTCCTGACATCCTGCTGCCTTTTTTCAGAGATGCGCTGCCTAGCAAGGAGGTAGTCTGTCACAGTCTGCCAGCAGAAGCATTGCTGAGCTGCCGTGGGCTCTGCCCAGCGGCTGTGTAAACTTCCTTGTGGTTTTGTTTACAGAGGTACAGTTAAAACTGCCTCAGTAATGGTGGACACCCTTCCCTACACTGACCCGGACCATCCTGCCTCCAGCTGCACTTGTTATGAAACTCCCAATCCAGAGCATTTCAAATTGCTGGTCTTTGTATGGGACCCGCTGAGTCAGATCACCTGGCTCCCCATTTCAGTCCCCTTTTATTCAGTTGAATAGGCAGCTCTGTCTCCCAGGCATTCCAGGCACCATTTGAAATGGCTGCCCAGATTTGTGTGAGTTTTTGTGTGGAAACCTGCAGTGCCATCTGAAACAGCTGTGCTGGAAACTCGTGGCGCTTTTTGGCCCAGGAATCTCCTGGTCTATGGGCAGTAAAAACTCGTTTGGAAATGTGGTGATCACTCACCCTCTGCATTGTTCTCGCTGGGAACTGCACTCCAGAGCTGTTCCTATTCAGCCATCTTGGATCCCTGGGTCATGTTGTTCAGTTTGTCTATTCCTTCAGGTTAGTCATGAAAATAGTTACACTGATTTGCTTGTTTACCAACATGCTGTGAATAGTCAGTCAGGTCTTCAGTGTTTCAGAAGTGATTCTCTTGAAGGTTGATAGGATAGGAAGATGGGGTAGGGAAGACCCTCTGTGAGAGGGTCTGTATTGAAGGAGAATGGCTAGTGACTCTCCCAGGCGCCTGCAGGGAGTGTTGCCTGGTTCTGACTGGCTCCCTTGGGCCCCCATAGGCCCCACTCAATTGCAGACCATGTCCCTTGTTGCTGGAGCTGGGGAGGGCATAGGACACCCTGGGCTGTGGGACCCTGGCTCAGCCTTCATGTACACAACCTGAAGCATCTCAGAGGCCTGCCCAGCCCCCTGGGCAGCAGAGTCAAAAAGCCCAGTGAGCTGGAGACCTTAGCAACAGAGGACTGCAGTCCTTAAAACAAAGTCAGTGGAGAAGAAGGATGCTCTGATGCAGTTTCCTTTTTCAAGTTAGAGATTATCCTTGCAGAAGTCCCCAGAGTCCCCTACCTCAGCTTAATAGGAGCCACACTTTTTGAAAGACTGTGACTCAGGGCTTCTTGAAATACAATTTTTGTAACCCCAATTTAATGCTGAACAGGAGTTTTAGAATGCTGCAATAGAGATTGAAGTTTACATTCATCTAAAGTCTGGAAGAGCTTATTTTTCTGTTCCAAAGATTTGTGAGGTCCTTAGGTAAAATATATACCTGAGAGTTAAGTCATATATGTAATATATATATATGTAATATATATAATGTATATGTATTATATATGTAATATATAACATATATATGTATTATATATATATGTATATAATGTTATATATATTATATATAATATAATACATTATATTATGTTATAGTATATAGTATAATATATATAATATATATTATATAGTAATATAATATAACATATATATTATATTATATAGTATAATATATATATAATGTTATATATATATAATTATATATATAAAATGTTGTATACATATATTAATATATTTAACTGAAAATTAAGTCCTTTCTATTCATCTTCTTATCTGTCATTTATCTATCATCCAGGTATACTACATACATATGCACACATATATGAGGTCTAATTTCCACCTGTTTATATGCAAGAAAATTATTTTTTTCTTTTTTTAAATTTAATTTAATTTTATTTTAAGTTTCAGTATGCATGCGCAGGATTTGCAGATTTATTACACAGGTACACGAGTGCCATGGTGGTTTGCTTCACCTATCAACCCATCACTTAGGTATTAAGCCTAGCATCCATTAGCTACTCTTCTTGATGTTCTCCCTCCCCTTGCCCCTCCAAAAGGTCCCAGTGTGCACTGTTCTCCTCCCTGTGTTCATGTGTTCTCATTGTTCAGCTCCCACTTATAAGTGAGAACATGCAGTGTTTGGTTTTATGTTCCTGTATTAGTTTGCTGAGGATAATGATTTCCAGCTCCAACCATGTCCCTGCAAAGGACATGATCTCATTCTTTTTTATGGCTGCATAGTATTCCATGATGTATATATACCATATTTTCTTTATCCAGTCTACCATTGTTGGGCATTTGGGTTGATTCCAAGTCTTTGCTATTGTGAATAGTACTGCAATGAACATATGTGTGCATGTATCTTTATAATAGAATCATTTATATTCCTTTGGGTACATACACCGTAATGAGGTTGCTGGGTCAAATTTTATTTCTGGTTCCAGGTCTTTGAGGAATTTGCCATACTGTTTTCTACAATGGTTGAACTAATTTACATTCCCACCAACAGTATAAAAGCATTCCTATCTCTCCACAGCCTAGCCAGCATCTGTTGCTTTTTGACTTTTTCATAATAGAAGTTCTGACTGGCAGGAGATGGTATCTCACTGTGGTTTTGATTTGCATTTCTCTAATGCAGTGATGTTGAGCTTTCGTTCATGTTTGTTGGCTGCTTAAATATCTTCTTTTGAGAAGTGTCTGTTCATGTCCTATACTCAGTTTTTAAAGGAGCTGTTTTCTTTTCTTGTAAATTCATTTAAGTTTCTTGTAGATTATGGATATTAGACCCTTGCCAGATACTAGATTGCATACAGGCAACAAAAGAAGGAACAAGATATTTATTTTTAAAGAAACCTTTTAATTTAGAAATAATTTCTAATTTACATAAAAGTTGCAAGAACAGTACAAAGATCCCATTCAAATTTCTCCAGTTTTCACTGTAATAAACCTTACAGGAAAAGGCCTTAATTCAGGATCACATATTGCACCCACTTGTATCTCTTTAATCTTCTTCAATATGGAACAGTTTCTCAGTCTTTCCTTGACTTTTATGACCTTGACATTATTGAACATTGCTGCCTGGAAATTTTGTAAAGTCTCTCCATTTGGTGAGGTCCAGTGTCTCCTCTGGATTAGAGCTGGTTTTCACTGAATTATCACATACATGGATGTTCTGTGACATCTTATCAGCTGGCAGATTGATGCCGACTTCTCTCATGGCTTGTGACACTGACTTTGACCACATGATATCTTAATAGCCAGGCTCCTCTGCTATAAAGTTACTTTTGATTCCATTTGCAATCAGTAAGTATCTGGTGTGGTGATAACTTTGAAACTATTTAAGGTCTCATTCCTCATCCATTTACCTACTTAAATTTGAATATCTATTGATGCTTCTTGCCAGAATAGAGGACTGCTGAGAGGTGTTTTTCAAATGTCATTATTTTTTTCTGCATTTATCAGTTGGCATTCTACTATGAGGTAGTTGTTTCTCTTTCATATGTTCATATGTGTATGTATGTGTGTATGGTTTTAAAACATTATTTAGGCCAGGGCTAATCCCAGCACTTTGGGAGGCCGAGGAGGGTGGATCACAAGGTCAAGAGATCGAGACCATCCTGGTCAAAATGGTGACACCCCATCTCTACTAAAAATACAAAAATTAGCTGGGCATGGTGGCGCGTGCCTGTAGTCCCAGCTACTCAGGAGGCTGAGGCAGGAGAATTGCTTGAACCCAGGAAGCGGAGGTTGCAGTGCCGAGATCGCGCCACTGCACTCCAGCCTGGGAAACAAGAGCGAAATTCCATCTAAAAAAAAAATTATTTATGTGCATTCTCATGAATTCCTGTTTTATTCAGTGCATTATAATGCATTGCTATCATTATTGTCTGGATGTCCAAATTACCCTGTATTTGACCACTGAGAGCCTCATCAGCCTGGCTTCTGTGTTTTCTGGGCATATGCCCATTATTGTTTGAGCATGTTCTTATTTTCCGCCATATCAGGATACTCCAGGGCTGTCCTCTGCTTTCCCTGCCAACCCCGAAGCAGGCAGTTTTCCTTGCAGTAATGAAAAATGCTATTTGGAAGCCAAGATATGCAACGTAGGCATGGCCTTTGTCACCAAGGGGTCCTTGTCCCCACGTACCTTTTGTGGATGGCGTTAGGAAATATATTTCATCATCTATCTCTGTATCTCTACACACATACACACATCTGCACATACTCACATGTATACTTCTTTCCTCATTTATCAAGTTAAATTGGAAACCAGGAGTTCACACCAATGCCTCCCATTTCAGGCCCACAGTACCCTTTCATTCCAGCCTTTCCCTTTTCTGCATTTGTGAGGCTTTCTCCCCACAGCGAAGGGTTGATATCACCACACCTGGCTGCCAGTGAAGAACCTAGCTCCCTGTTTGCTATTTACTCAACCCCCTCCCGGTGGCTAAACTTCCACCTTCTGCTGTCCACCCTGCTGGGTGGCCATCTGCTCAGACCCCCAGGACATCCCAGCCTCTGCCAGGCTGCCTCACAACCTTGTACCCAACTTTCTGGTGCTTTGTTTTTAATGCGGGGGCTATGTACTATAAGATGTGTGAAAGACTTCACCAGGAAAATGAGTATTTTGCAGCATTTTAAAACCTCAGAAAGCTAGAGAAGGCAAGAATGCTGGGAATAGACTATTAAGAAGGAAGCTGAGTCTGGAAATTAAGGCAGGCTTGGGTGTTGGGGTGTCTCTATCCCAGCACCCCAGAACTCAGCGGTCAGCTGTGCCTTGCGGAGGTCCTCTGCAATTTTAAGATTGGTATTTATGTGCTGTGCAAACAATTTCATCAGCCAACTCAGATTAATGACAGGTCTGCCTTAAGTCTTACAGATTGTTTAATGGATGGTGCTGACCCATTAAGATCTGTAGCAATTAAAATAGTCTGTATCTGTCGAATGAGATAAAGTTGCTCTTCTGTCTGTCTGTCTTCTTTTGTTCTCAGTATCTTGCAGAGCACACTTACCCTGTGTCCTAGAGACATTCTCAGGTAGTTTAGTTTAGGGGTTGCCCTGCCATTGGGAATCTGAAGTACCCCTCTAGGGGGTCTTCTCTGGTGTGGCCCTCATCGGAACAGACGCTTGAATGATCTATGTGGATAGGACACCTGGGAAGAAGCCAACCCCTCAGGGAACACTAGACTCGGCTTTTTAAATACAAAAGGGGAACGTGCTCTCTGGGCAGCAGGTGAACGGCAGCGCTTTCCCAGGGCGCCTGGTGGGTGTGCGGCCACCCTATACAACTGCTGCTGAATGCCCCGCTGGCCCCAGGGACCCTGAGTACCCCCCAGCAAGACCTCCCTGCCCTCCTCTAGGGAAGACTGGCTAGAGCCGGCTTTATGTGGAATGCAGGCACAATTCAACACCGGCACCAGGAGTCCCCCAGGGCGCCTCAGATGAACAGCTAGTGGCTCAAATTAGCAGACTTTCCAAGGGAAGGGAGGAAAAAAGACTGTGCCTGGATGAGGGGGAAGGTGTGAAACCAAGAACTTGCAGCCGGTGGGTGCTGGGCGGCCTGAGCTATGGGCGCCTCCCAGCCCCCCACAGTCCTGGAGCCAGCCTGCTGCGGGCCTGGGGAGCGGTGGGAGCGCAGGAACCTGTGTTCTGGTCACAGCTCTGACACTCGGCAGCGGCAGCGGTGGTCTCTGTCAGCGGGTGGGGGCTGAGGGATTACCTGGGGTGGGGGATTTCTGCCTGGTCTGCTTTTGAAATTAGTGCTCAGGGGCCCTGTTGCTGGAGAGGTTGACCTCTGGGGACTCCATGTGACAAGAGGCGAGAGAATAGATGCCCTAGGATGTGTGACCCTTGTCAAGCAGGCCCCGTGAAGGTCACTCTGCATTTATTGGTACTCACAGACGTAGAGTTTAGACTCAGTGCTGTCCGACAGAAATAGAATGTGAGCCTCAGATATAACTTCACATTTTTTGGTAGCTACATTTTAAAAAAGTAATAAAGGGGCAAGTGAAATTAATTTTAATGAGATGTGATTGTTATCCTAATATATCTAAAATATTAATCTATCAATATTAATTATATGAAATTATTAAGGAGATACTTTACATTCTTCTTTTCATGCTAAGTCTTTGAAATCTGGTGTGCATTTCACACCCAGAGCACATCCCGGTTCACACCAGCTGCATTTCAAGCGCATGAGAGCACTTGGGTACACCCAGGGCGTGAGGATGGACTGGACTCTTTGCCTTTTGGATGTGACTACAAATGAGGAGATGGGCTTCCAGAGACTGTGTGTCCAAACCAAACCCGGGTACGCTGAGAGAACCTGGGAGACTGCTCATCAAGAAATGCTATCTGTCCATCCTTACAGCAATCAAACCACGACACTGGACTGCCTCACTGTGTAAACTCCTCCAGGCCTTGTGTGTGTGTGTGTGTGTGTGGTGAGGGAAGCAGGGGCCAGCGCAATAATAAAATACAGCTCTGACAAAAGGCCTTACATTGCACTAAAATAAACTGAATGACCCACTATTAGGTTTATGAAATGTGTCTACACAGTTAACGCCTTCCTAGGCCAAGACCAGATCTCTTTACTGGTTGACAAATTTTTTGCCATCTTGTTTAGTATTTTTTATCAAAAGATTACAGATGTTTTGATTAAAATACTACACAAGGTTTAAAAAAATACTACATAGGTTTAAGATTTTATGTCACTTCATGACATTGTTTCTCATATTTTTTGTTATATTATGTAAATTTAAGACCCTCAATCTTGTTGTGAAAGACAGAATGTGCTGGACAATTAAGGATTTGACTTATCTAGCCTGTTGCAATAGGAGAGAAGGTTCGTGAGTGAGGGCTTGGTGAGATTCATCACTCCCAGGTATCAACACGCACTCTTCCCTTGAATGCAATCTTCACATTCACATTTCTCTTCTTCATTTTAGGTATTCCTCTCTCCATAAGACTGGCCTTCAATGTTTTAACACTCTGGACTTTGCCACCACCTCTCAACAGGGAGTTGAACTGATTCACAGGAAAACCACCAGCAAAAGTCCTGGCAGAGTATTTCTCAGACCCTCTTCTCCTCACTCAGGAAGATTATGGTTAACCTTGGCGAATATTGCTCACCAAGGATGACCTTCATTCCTCTTGAATAAGAGGGGAGAATGACAAGGGTGAACTTGACCTTATCCTGCAATACAAGAATTGATGGTCAAGAAATCCTCCTCTACCCTCAAAATAAGTCACTGTATAAGACACCTGCACTTGTATGTTTATTGCGGCACTATTCACAATAGCAAAGATTTGGAATCAACCTAAATGTCCGCTAACACCATCAACAGAGGACTGGATCTAAAAAAAAAGTGATATATACATATACATATACGTACACACACATACACACACCCATGAAGACAAATGAAACCATGCCTTTTGCAGCGACATGGATGGAACTGGAGGCCACTATCCTCAGTGAAATAACTCAGAAGAATATAGTCAAATACTGCATGTTCTTACAAGTGTGACCTAAAAATGCATACCCATGAACATACGGAGTGGAAGAATAGACGTTGGAGACTCAGAAGGGTTGAAGAGGAGGAGGGTGGGTGAGGGATGAAATACCACCTACTAGGTAAAAGTACACTCTCTGAGTGATGGTTACACCGAAGGCCCAGACTTCACCACTTTGCAATGAATACATGTAAGAAACCTGCGCTTGAACTCCTAAATACATTACAAATAAATAAGATCTCCTCATCCTCTTCTACCATTTTGTGTTCTGAGAGAGAAATGGACAGGACCCCCTGCCCTCCAATATTCTGAGAATGAGACCCTCCTCCCGCCTGGCTCAGTGGCTTAGAAGACCTGGTTCCTCTCCCCTGTGAATCCCAGGAGACTCTGGATGACTCCCTGTCTACCCACGTCAACACCCCAGGCTATCGTCCTTTCTCAGTGAGTTCCAAGCCACTAGGCAGCCCCATTCCCTGAGTTTCTCCAGCTCCCGAGCCAGGCTGCTGGTGTTCTTGTGATGCTGTGCACAGGTATGATCACCTCTTGTACCAGGCTGTGCATGACCTGAGCATCCTGCTCAACTTTCTTATGACCTGTCCAGGGGAATCCAGCCCATGCAGGGTCTGCTGTGGGGTGGGACTTTGGGAAGTTTGGGTCAAATCCAGGCTCACACAGCTTCTGTCATCCTGGGCAAGGGCCACTGAGAGGCAGCCTGGAGTCCTAGGGGATCTGGCCATCAGGCCTGAATTCTCACTGACACCAAATCAGTAGGGAGGGAGAAAAATGGGAACTGTTCACTGGGAGAGTTGTAGCTAGACATTGAGGAAAACTGACAATCTGGGTAAGGTGACAGAGTCTGATCCAATTTATAAGTAGGTATCAATACCATTTTCTTCACAGAATGGAAGTAAGTCAATTACTTCTTGGCCAGATAAGATGGAGAATGCATATTCATCAGGTACCTTGATTTACAAAAAGAGGCAAGAGCCAGCCCAAAGCCCCACCCAGAGTTTGATAAACTCAGGGAGTGCTGCAGTTTTCTACTGAAACACACAATTTTCTTTAACTATCCCCCTTTGATTAAAGATGATATGAAAGAATGCTTGTTCTTGATCACAAAATAAGGCTGGTCTCATTAGATTTAGCCTACTTATCTATGTAGGTGTTGTAGGAGTGTTAAATTTGCTGGCCCTAAGTTTCCTGTGCTGGAAGTTTTCATAAAGAATCTCAGATTGGATTTCTTAAAGCCTCTTGAAGCTAGGCAGGCAAGGCATGATCAAACCACTAGATTTCACCTGGAATATCTGAACATTTGGTCCAATTATTCTCTTCTTGAGGTCCCCACTCAAACTGTGCTAATGTTCTTGGGCTGGCCAGGAAGTGATCTTTGCTCATCTGTAAGGCTGAGAACCTATATGCCAGGCACCACACCAGTATTCCTGGGAGAGTTTGGAGACATTGGCTCCGTATAGTCAATCTCAGTTTCTCAAAAGTGTCTGCTCATATCTTATTAAATGACCACCATTCTCAAATATGACATTTCAGTCATGGCCTTTGTTATGGAACAAATGTTTCCAATTTTGTCTTGTTACAAGGAGGACAGAATCTTAGCCAACTTGGACAAACAATTACATAGCCACAAACAGCAAGAACACTCAGTAAAAGTTCTGACTTCTGGAGGGCTCAGACAAGGAGAATAAGATATCAGTTATAAATGTTTTATTTCCACTTACAAAAGCAAAGTCTACTAAATTGTTAGTTACAGATAGCTTGGGAGGAAAACAAAAACACTCACCTTATGTATTCAGAGAATAGAACATCAAAATGTCAATAACATGCCAAACAAGAACCACAGTCATTCCTCATCTGTTCTTTCAGCCCTATGCAATTAGTTCTTGGATCTTGGGTCAGCAGTCTCACAAATCCATCCATTTCTCAGCTAGTCTTGGAAATCCTGACTCAGTCCGCAGACATGGTTTAGGCAAGGCCATCAGGGATCAGCACCTAAACAGACACCTTTTCCACAGGGAAAGATAGGAAAGGTTCTGAGAAACACAGGAAGGGTTCTGAGAAAACTTTTGAAACCATAGCACCTTGGCCTATAGCTGATTGTAAAGCTTTCAAAGAAGCATCAGAGTAAAAGGAAAAAAACCCAACTCTCTCTGTAGATGAGGAAAGACTGACAATGCTGTGCTTACCTTATGACTGACCATATTCAAAAGTGAAAGCCTGATGAGAGTTCATGACAAGAATGATCCAACCAACAGGAAACTGAGCAGTAAAGTCAGTCCAGGTAAACTTACATAAAATACTCACAAACATGGACAGCCCCATTTTCAAAAAAGAGTGGCTGTCACATTTAATTTATTAAAATGGATTAACATGATCTTTACAGAGATAATATCTTCAGATATAAGGTATAATAATCCCAACATAACATATATTTTAAAGCATATAGTTAAAATATGTCAAGAATATATGAAGTGCAAAGGAATCAGGAAGGAGCAGGTCCTGAATGTCTGTACGTTATAAAACTTCATGGGTAAGCGATGTGAAAGCCCCATTTGAAAACCACTGGCTGAGTCAGAATGGCGATCATTAAAGAGTCAGGAAACAACAGATGCTAGAGAGGATGTGGAGAAATAGAAACACTCTTACATTGTTGGTGGGAGTGTTAATTAGTTCAACCATTGTGGAAGACAGTGTGGCGATTTCTCAAGGATCTAGAAATAGAAATTCCATTTGAACGAGCAATCTCATTACTGGGTATATATCCAAAGGATTATAAATCATTCTACTATAAAGATACATGCACATGTATGTTTATTGCAGCACTATTTACAATAGCAAAGACTTGGAACCAACCCAAATGCCCATCAATGATAGACTAGGTAAAGAAAATGTGGCACATGTACACCATGGAATACTATGCAGCCATAAAAAAGAATGAGTTCATGTCCTTTGCAGGTACATGGATGAAGCTGGAAGTCATAATTCTCAGTAAACTAACACAGGAATAGAAAACCAAACAGTGTATGTTCTCACTCATAAGTGGGAGCTGAACAATGAAAACACATGGACACAGGGAGGGGAACATCACACATCAGGGCTTGACAGGGGGTGGGGGCAAGGGGAGGGAGAGCATTAGGACAAATACCTAATGCATGCGGGGCTTAAAACCTAGATGACTGATTGACAGGTGCAGCAAACCACCATGGCACATGTACACCTGTATAACAAACCTGCATGTTCTGCACATGTATCCCAAACTTAAAGTAAAAAATTTTTTAAAGTATAAAATAAAAAAAGAAAGATGTATACATTATGGAATGTCTAAATCAAGCTAATACGTGTTACCTCATGTATTTATCATTTTCTTTTTGTGGTGAGAACACTGCAAATCTACTCTTTTATCACGTTTTGTGAATACAATATGCTGTTATTAAGAAAACTGGCTGAGAAGTTGTTAGATTCAAATTAAAGAGGGAAAGTCATGATGAAGTTGACATTTAAAAAATAACTGAAGACTTGGCATGGTGGCTCATGCCTGTACTCTCAGCTCTCAGAGGCTGAGGCAGGTGGGTCTTGAGGCCAGGAGTTCAAGACGAACTGGGCAACATAGTGAGACCCCCTTCCTATGAAAAAGTAATAAATTAGCCAGGCATGGTGATGCTCAGCTGTAGTCCTGGCTAAGCAGGACGCCGAGGAAGGAGGATCACTTGAGCCCAAGAGTTCGAGGTTGCAAAGAGCTATGATCATGCCACTGCACTCCAGCCTGGGCCACAGAGGCAGCCCCTGTTTCTAAGATAAATAATATTTTTAAAAATGTGTAATCATGGATTACTGAGAAATTGTACCTGGCTACCTACTTAACCAAAATGACATTAAAGGATCATCTGAGGTCGGGAGTTCCAGACCAGCCTAGCCAACATAGTGAAACCCTGTCTCTACTAAAAATACAAAAATTAGCTGGGTGTGGTGGCTCATGCCTGTAGTCTCAGCTACTCAGGAGGCTGAGGCAGGAGACTCGCCTGAAAACGGGAGGCAGATGCTGCAGTGAGCCGAGATCATGCCACTGCACTCCACCCTGGGTAACAGAGTGAGATTCCGTCTCAAAAATAAAAAAGTTTTGAAAGAAAACATAGGCGGTAACATGACAATAAAGATCTTTTTTTTTTAAGAAAGAAAAAAGAATGAAAGAGAAAGAAAGAGGAAGAGATATTAGAAAAAGAGAGAAAAGGAGAAAGAAAGAAACAGCAAAAGAAAGGAAAAAAGAATGAAAGAGAAAGAAAGAGGGAGAGATTTTAGAAAAAGAGAGAAAAGGAGAAAGAAAGAAACAGCAAAAGAAAGAAAAAAAGAATGAAAGAGAGAAAGAAAGAGGAAGAGAAAGAGCGAGAGAGCATGGGATTCTTGTTTTATTGCCCAGGCTAGAATGCAGTCTAAAAATGGGTATTAAAAACCTCTTTTATGCCAATAATTGTGTTTAACAATGGAGACAAGAAGGAATAGGGGATGAAAATAACAAATAAGCAGCCAACCAATATTTTATTTAAACCTGTGAAATGCTATGCAATTGCTGGGGAGTGATTT
>CAUYQU010071723.1:0-57677 GCA_963574635.1 Cheracebus regulus | reverse complement strand
CATGTCCTTTGTAGGGACATGGATGAACCTGGAAACCATCATTTTCAGCAAACTGACACAAGAACAGAAAATCAAACACTGCATGTTCTCACTCATAGGTGGGTGTTGAACAATGAGAACACATGGACACAGGGAGGGGAGCATCACACACTAGGGTCTGTGGGGGGGACCTGGGGAGGGACAGCGGGGGGTGGGGAGTTGGGGAGAGATAGCATGGGGAGAAATGCCAGATATAGATGATGGGGAGGAAAGCAGAAAATCACACTGCCATGTGTGTACCCAAGCAACAATCTTGCATGTTCTTCACATGTACCCCAAAACCTAAAATGCAATTTAAAAAAAGTAAAATAAAATAAAATAAAATATTAACCTCTCTCTGCTGAACACTAAGAGCGTGGGAGCTGCCAATCTGTTTATTCACCATTGTATCCCTAGCACCCAGAAAAGCACCTGGCACATGGGTATTCAATAGGCATTTGTTGAAGAGGGGACAGAGGGCATTCTATGAGTAATTGTTGAAGTTGTTACCATCTCCTTCCTTGTTCAAACTTATGTCATTAAACCATTCAAACTCTTATCTTTTTATCCTCACATACTTTCTTCTGTCTCCTCCTGCTCCTCATCAATGAGTGAATGTGTTCATTTATGACATGTTGAGGTTGTCCACGTCCCCACTAAGGGTAATGAAACAGAAAACATAAAGAAGAGAGATGGTTACAGAATGAATCATGGCCAGAGACCCAAAAATAAATTAATCCATAGATTCAGTATAAAAAATGACTTCTCAGAAAGCAATGATTTTGGGATATACAAATCATGGAAAATATGTCTTTCTTTTGCAGGAAATATTTTTTTATGTGTGGCAAAGAGGGAAAATGAGAGAAAGATAAAAGCTCTGGGTTTGTTTGTTTCTTCCTTCCTTATAAAGAAAAAGTGAGATCTGAGCATGTTTACAGGTAGAAGTAAGGAATCATGCAAGAGGTTGAAGATTTACAAGGGGAAAGAGCAGAGAACTTGAAGGAGCTGGATGAGCCAAGAGCAAGGGAGAAAAAGAAGAGGGGCAAAGCAGGGAGGTTCTTAAGACTTCTCTCGTCCGGGCATGTTGGCTCACACCTGTAATCCCAGCACTTTGGGAGGCCGAAGCAGGTGAATCGCAAGGTCAAGAGATCGAGATCATCCTGGCCAACAAGGTGAAACCACACCTCTACTAAAAATACAAAAATTGGCCAGGCGTGGTGGCACATGGCTGTAGTCCTAGCTACTTGGGAGGCTGAGGCAGGAGAATCGCTTGATCCCAAGAGGTGGAGGTTGCAGTGAACTGAGATGGCGCCACTGCACTCCAGCCTGGAGACAGAGTGAGACGGCATCTCAAAAAAAAAAAAAAAAAGAAAAAGAAAAAGGACTTTTCTCTCAGGAGTAGGCAGTGGGGTCAACACTCTGAGCAGGAAGGATAGAGGAAGGGTGAGGTTTGCAACAGTCATGCAGGGGGAGTGAAACCTATCCAAATGTGTCAATATGATTTGGAGCACACTTGCTAATAAAATGTAGGTGCTCCTTATACATCCAAAAGCATAACACTGAAAAACAAATTCTGACCTTGGCAACTCTGACATACTGTACAAATAAAATGGAAAATGTGAAATTATTATGAAATCTAATGATCAAATCTAGAGACTTTTTCTTATTTTCCATTTTTCTCTGTAGTATCTGACACTGTTGGTCATCTTCTTGAAATGCACTTCTCCCATGATGCCAGTTCTATTAGACCACCGGAGTTTGTTTTTATAACTTCTCTGACAGGCCTTTTTCTTCATCCACCCCTTCCCCAAAGACTTTGCCCCAATCATTTTATTCTTACTTAAGATCTTTGAAAGACTTCATCCATTTCAATGGTTTCACTTATTTCTTCTGTGCAGAAGACTTCCAAATGTTTGTGAAATTTCAGACACAGTTCCAACAATTTATAGATGGATAAATACAGATGTAGATGTCCTGTCGGGATTTCAAATGTATCTACTCTTTTACTTTAGCCTCAAACATATTCTACTCCCTTGCAGTCTTAATTTTGTTTGCTGCAGCATGCTCAGAACCCTACCCCCCCCTCTCCAGGCTCAGCTACGAGGGAGACGAAGACCTACTCATCCCAGGCTCTTTTCTGTCCTTGACTCACTCCTTACTTCCAAATATGTGTTGTTACTTCCAGCCAAAATATGTGTTGTTACTTCCAGCCATCTCCTTTTAGCCACTACCACTTCCCTAACTCAGACAGCACAGATGCAGTCAATTTGCTTCCCTGTTCTAAAGTTCTTGTTTTCTTAATAATTTGGTTTCCTGGGAAGAAAGAAAATGTGCCAATTGATCAACATGATCTATTGAGAGTCACACATTTTTTAGAAAATAAAATCATTCTTCAGGGGTTAAAAAAACCCCACAAAACAAAGATATTATGCATCCATACATTACTTTTTACATTAGTTTAGGCATTTGAGTTGATTCCAGATGAAGTTAAAATCTCATGCAGAAAAGGTGTTGCAACACCAGTGTTGCTGTCTGGCCATCTGAGCCTGGAAATGGCCTGTCATCCACTTCCATATCATTCACCTTTAAATCACTTTTAAGTTATGTGGGGCCAGGTGAGCAGGAAAGACAACTGGATGATTTCTTATCATATGTATTCCTTTCAGAGCCAGCATTTATACACACACACACACACATAAACACACACACACATACACACACACACACACACACACACATATACATATAATCTCCAGTATATAGATTTACATACATATACGTGTGTGTGTGTGTGTGTGTGTGTGTGTGTGTGTGTGTGTGTGTGTGTGTATTACAGGTCTTGACAATACCAGCTGCTCAAATATATATGAATAGAATAGAAAATAGAATAGAATAGAATAGAATAGTAGTATAATTACTTTGCTCATCTCATCAGAAACCTCATAAGATAGACATTACCGTCCCCATCTTATAGGTGAGGAAAATAAGACTAAGAGACATGGAGTAGCTAGTGGCCCAAGGTCTCTCCACTAGGACATGGCAGGGGTAGGATTTAAGCATGTATTCTTATTTCAGGTTAAAGGCTATTTCTGGAATGCCTTAGCAGCTCTTTTAAATTCTGTGGTCTGTGAGTGAGATTCTATTGGCTCTGGAATTCTGGAAGTCAGCCAGGGACACCTTGGTCTGGATATCCATTGTCCCACTGTAGGGAACATTCAGCCTCCACAATGACAGGCTCTTTTAAGCATGCTTAAATATCAGGTTTGGATCTCTTGGCATGGGAAGCACCCAAATGCCACAACTAAAGAGAGTGAAACATGAGTACTGATTTCTGTCTTCAGGTCCTTGTGAAAACCAGCCCAAAGACAGCTGGAAATGAAGTGCAATAACTAGGTTTCTGGGGTTTTCTTTTTTTGTTTTTGTTGTTATTGTTTGGTTTTGCTTTCCCTCAAAAAAACTTAAGGTGCTTTATAAATCTTTAGAGATACAGGAGAATAAAAAGTAATATCATTAAAATGATAATTCTATACATATGTGGGGCCAGTGGCATTTGACGCACCTTTCTCATTGTCAGCTTGGACTCACATTCTTCTCTCATTATGTTCTTATGAGGGACTCTCTGCTTACCCATTTGTGTGTGTGTGTGTGAGCGTGTGTGTGTGAGTGTGTGTGTCTGGTGTGAGAGGGTATAAGCGGAGGATATTGAGATGAGAGGCTACAGTACTATGAGTGAGCTTCATTCTGAATATACTAGGAAGCTCAATTTTAGCTGAAGATTCAAGCTATATTCTCAAATTTAATACAAGTAGCAACAAACCTCATCTTCCTATTTGTCTGATATTAAAAAAAGTCTGTCGGTCACCTACTCAATTGATTCCGGATTCAGTGCTGAGGAACAGTTAACGGTATGGTTAATTCTCCTAACTCAACTCTCACGGAAAGTCCATGGTCTACATTATCCTCATTTTACAGATGAGAAAACTGAGGTTTCCAAACTTTAAGTAACTTGATCACTTTCACGTGCCTAATCAAGAGTGGATCAGGAATTACAACCTGAACATGTTCAACTCCAAAGCCTGTGCATTCACCTGCTGAATTACAATGCTGGTGCTTAAACCTGGGTGATTTCACAGAATCAGGATCTTGTTCTCCAGACCTTGCCACTGGAAGCCCATGGCTGACTGGAAGAACTGAGAAGAGAACCTCAGCATTTCCAAACCTGGCCTTTCAGTCATTGGACAGTAAATAAGTAGCAATCTCCCCTCCTTAAATGCATTAAGGATAATTTTACATGTCACCAATCTCTCCATCTCACAAATGGTCATCATGTTGTAGATAAATAATCCCCCATGCTCTGATCCTCTCAGAATGGGTCATTTCTTTTTCAGGTCTTTATTCATGCTGCAGAACTCCCGATGCCACTCTCTGAAAGCGCAGAGATGTGGCTAGGGCTCAGTGCTATGAGCCTCCCCAGCAACCATGGGCAGCTTAGCACAAATGGACCTACAATCCAACATTAATTTCCTGTCTTCCAGTCTGAGGACTCCTGATAAGCAGCTGTCTGGCTAAGGACCGCAGGCAGAATCAGACTCTGGTCTTAGCAAACTCACAGCTTTGTTCCCCTCTGCCAGAGTTCCCTGCAGCTGCAGTTGCCCAGAGCTAAGGACAGCGGCCCCTCCCTCTCTACCTCCACCCCAAGTCCGGCCGCTGTGGGTGTCCCTGCCAGCCTGGCCATCCACTTTTTCAGAGAATCTCAATATGTTATTGAAATATGTCTTCCCACAACAGGCAGAGAAATGAAAATTTTTCCTATTTCAGTTATTTCCCTTTCTTAAGCAAAGAAACAAAAACAACTCTAGACCAGGCACGGTGGCTCACTCCTGTAATCCCAGCACTTTGGGAGGCCAAGGTGGGTGGATCACCTGAGGTCAGGAATTTGAGACCAGCTTGGCCAACACATGGTGAAACCCCATCTCTACTAAAATACAAAAACTAGCTGGACGTGGTGGCTGTAATCCCAGTTACTCAGGAGGCTGAGGAAGGAGAATCGCCTGAAACTGGGAGGCGGAGGTTGCAGTGAGCAGAGATGGTGCCATTGTACTCCAGCCTGGGTGCAAGACTGAAACTCTGTCTCAAAAAAACAAAAACAAAACCTCTACTCATAAAGAATAAAAAAGGAATCCAAATTATTTTTTAAATTTATTTTTCTCTCAAAACTTAGTAGATACTGGTGTAAATACTGGTGCAGAAGGAGTTAATTGCTTATTTGGAAGGACACAGTGATGGGGCAATATTTGTGCCTCTTTTCTCCAGCCACTTCCCCAAAACTCAATCAAAATAAAATAAAAGAGCAGGACTAACAGGATGAGAAGTGGGTCTGGACATGGAAGAAGTATTTATGGAACCTAAACAATTGAATTGTGTATGAACATTGGGAGGGCAGAGTGAAGACAGATATGGCCTCTGTTCTCAATGAGTTTATAATCATCAGGGGAAATAGTTACACCCTCCTAAATTTGCATATGAAACCACTCTCTCTGTTTCATTGTATCTTTCCATTTTCTTAAGCCTTGCAAATAAATTCTGTCTCTTTACCAGCCTGTCCTTTTCTCTTCTTAGAAAGAGTATGTTCAGAATTTTGCATAATCTTATAAGTATCTATGGCAGCTTGAGAATATAAACATCATTAGATGTTGCAGTAGGAAAAAATGTTAAGCAGGAACCCTTCCGAATTATTCTTCACCTCTGCAAGGGAAAAAGTGGTCTCAAAGTGGTTTAAATTAACTAACAGATCTTCTGTCACCTCAGCTAAAATTTCAATTGCCAGTTTGCTTTCAAGGAACACTTCATTAGGGACCTGCTTTAAATTTCAAGACAAAATAAAATCCCCTAACATTTGTTTGTATCTCCAGAGCAACACCTAACATTTGCTCTGTTGACTCTCAATTGCTTGAGGTACTATGTGTGAATAATTGCATGTCCTGTGCCTTGCATTTAGCAGGTGATCCATACTTAGGAAGAGGAGGAGAGAAAATAATAACAGTCCATATGGAATATGATTTTGTTGGTATAAGCTGGTGCTCTGGTTCATAAAAACAATGAGGCCTCTTAGACTTTCCTTGATTCATTATAACTTCCAGGGTATAATGCTAAGAGTGGTAAATATTTCAAGAAAGTGAGGGCTTCTTGTGACTTGGGATCAACCAGTAACCAGAACGGCAAATGGTCAGAGAGAAAGAATTTTTTATTAAGAGCAACAAGAGAGTAGTGGTTAGGTACTGCCCCTTGGTAATTTTTCTCATTGTCCTAACCTTCTTGGGCAATGTTTTCATTGCTTAGGGAAGATTATTCCAGCCTGGTAGCTGAAGAGTTTCAACAGAGGCACTGGAACAATTGTCTGAACAAGAGAACTGCTGCTTGTGGGCTGATCTATCTTGTAGACTGTCCTTCACTGGGTATCACCTCTCACTCTAGAGACACTTTGGAAAGCTTGGAAAGGGGGAAGTCCTGCTTGAAGAGGCACCGTGGATCCATCTAATGTGATGATATAGTTTGGAAGTTTGCCACCTTCAAATCTCATGTTGAAATGTGAAACTCAATGTTGGAGGCGGGGCCTGGTGTGAGATGTTTTGGTGATGAGGACAGATGCCTCATGAATGGCTTTGTGCTGTTCTCATGGTAATGTGCAGTTCTTGCTCTGAGCTGATGTGAGATCTGGCTGTTTAAAAGAGTGTGGCATTCCCCTACATTGGGTTGTTGCTCCCGGTCTTGTCATGTGACACATGCTGGGTCCCTGTCACCTTCTGCCACGACTGGTAACTTCCTGAGGCTTTCACCAGAAGCAGATGCCAGCACCACACTTCCTGTACAGCCCGCAGAACCAGGAACCAATTAAACCTTTTTTCCTTTTAAATTACCCAGCTCCAGGTATTCCTTTACAGAGATGCAAAAATGAACTAACACAAAAAAATTGATACCGAGGAGTTGGGTGTTGCCATAGAGATAATTGAAAATATGAACGAAGCTTTGGAACTGTGTAACAGACAGAAGTTGGAAGAGTGTAGAGGGCTTAGAAGAAGACAGGAAGATGAGGGGAAGTTTGGAACTACTTAGAGAATGGTTGAATGGTTGTAACAAAAATGCTGGTAGAAATATGGATAGTAAAACTAAGGCTGTTATGGTCTCAGGTGGAAATAATGAACTTATTGGAAACTGCTGTAAAGCCCACCCATGTTTTACCTTAGCAAAGAGCTTGACTGCACTGTATCCACATCCTAGGGATCTGTGAAAGGTTGAACTTAAGAGTGACAACTCACAGTATCTGGCAGAAGAAAATTCTAAGCAGCAAAGCTTAGAATTCAAGAAGTGACGTAGCTGCCTTTAACAGCCTAAAATCAGATTTGGGAGAAAAGAGAAAAGACTTCAACATGGAACTTATATTTAAAAGGGAAGCAGAGAGTAAAGGTTTGGAAAATTTGCAGCCTGGCCCTGTGGTAGAGAAGGAATCCAAGCAGGTTATGGAGCAACCACTTGCTGGCGAGATTAACATGACTAAAAGGGAGCCAAGGCATTTCCGAGGTCTTTGGGACAGCCCTTCCCATCACAGATCCAGAGGCTTAGGAGAAAAGAATGGTTTCAGGAGCCAGGTCCAAGACCTCATTGCTCTGAGCAATCTCCAGACACTGCTCCCCATGTCCTGGCTGTTCTAGATCCAGCTGTGACTCTAAAGGCCTTAGGTACAGCTCTTACCACTACTCCAGAGAGTGCAGGCCATAGCCTTGGCAGCTTGCACATGGTGTTAAGTCAGCAGGCTCACAGAATGCAAGCATGAAGGAAGCTTGGCAGCTTCCTGTGAGTATTCAGAAGGTGTATGGGAAAGCCTGGGTGCCAGGCAGAAGCTTACCACAGGGATGGAGCACTCACAGAAAACCTCCACTAGGGCTGTGCAGACAGAGGAAAAATGGGGGGATGAAGCCCCCATGAAGAGTTTCCACCAGGGCACTGCCTAGCGGAGTCGTGGGAAGAAGGCCACCATCCTCCAGGCCCCAGAATGATAGAGCCATGAGCAGCTTGCATCTTGAGTCTGGAAAAACCATAGGCACTCAACTCCAGCCTGTGAAAGCAGCCACAGGGGCTGCACCCTGCAAAGCCACAGGAGTAGAGCTTCCCAAAGACCCGAGAGCCCACCTATTGCACCAGTGTGCCTTGGATATGGGGCATGGAGGTTACACTGGAGATTTAAGGTTTAATGACTGCTGGGTTTGAGACTTGTGTGTGGCTATTGTCCCTTCCTTTTGGCCAGCTTCTTCATTTTGGAAAAGGAACATTTATCCAATCACCACTGTATTTTGGGAGTAAATAACTTCTTTTGATATTATAGGCTCATAGGCAGAAGAATATAAGTCTCAGATGAGACTTAAGACTTTGGACTTGATGTTGGAATGAGCTAAGGCTTTGAGGGACTGTTGGGAAGAGATGACTGTATTTTGCAATGTGAGAAGAACACGATATTTTGGAGGATGGGGAAGGGACAGAATAATACAGTTTGGATGTTTATCCCTTCCAAATCTCATGTTGAAATGTAACCTCTAATGTTGCAGATGTGGCCTGGTGGGAGACGTTTGGGTCATGGGGGCAGATCTGTCAAGAATGGCTTGCTGCCTTCCCCACAATAGTGAATGGTAATAAGTTATTTACCATTACCACCAACCACGAGATCTGGTTATTTAAAAGAGTGTGGCACCTCCCCCCACCCCTTGTTCCCACTCTTGCCATGTGACACACCTGCTCCCACCCTATGCCACACTGTTTAGCTCTCTGCTATGATTGGAAGCTTCCTGAGGCCCTTACCAGAAGGTGAGCAGATATTGGCACCATGCTTTCTGTAAAGCCTGCAGAACCATGAGCCAATTAAAGCTGTTTTATATTCAAATTACCCAGCCTCAGGTATTTGTTTACAGTGACACAAAAATGAACTAACACATGTGGTCATCATCACAGTTAGCGTTCTAACTGTTCTTGGGACCAGATGGCTTTGGCCTTTAGCATAGATCAAAGAGTAATGCAAATCCCAGACCACAAGGTAACTCTACCAGAGAAATCTTAAAATAGAAGTTGAGGGCATAGGCCCCAGTATATAAGGTTCATTTTGCTGGAGGTAATGTTTTGGGATAGCGCTATGGGCCTCATGCCTTAGAAAATCCACTTTCTGATCTGGGCTCAGCTCCATATACCTGTGAGCCTTATGGAAACCCACCTGCTTCTAGTTTTTTTACTCCTTTCTAAATTGAGGAGCTGGCCTAACACTCTCCCTGTCCACTTCCCCACCAACCCCAAAAAGTCAAACCCTAAAAAACCTCACTTTGTCACTTCCTGCCAGCAGTAATCAGCCAAACTCTTTTGCCAAAATGGAGAATCACTGGAAATATTAACAGAAGAGGTCAATATATTGAGCTGTGTGGCCTTTTCCTGTTCTGAGAATATTTCATGTCTTTATGTTCTTACATTGAGAAAAACCTGGTCTGTGCCAATCTACATCAAATGGAAAGGGAAGTAAGAGGGAGGATAAACTCAAACCCAACCTGTGCTGCAGCTCTTTCAAATGGCAGGCTCATTACAACCCAGCGCCTGTCAGCCTCAGGATGGCCTGTGTCAGAGGCCCCTCTGGCTCTCACACACAGCTCTGTGTCACAAGAATCACAGCAGGTCTTGGCAGCAGACACTGAAAATATCAGAAAGCGAAACGGGGTGTCACTGTGAGCTGGGGAGCACTTGCAATGTTTGCAGTACATAGAAAACAACAAACCATCCACCAAAAAACAGCCTGCCTTCTTCAAGACAGCACTGGTGAAAAGGAGAAAGAGAGGATTGGGAAGGGAAGGGGGGCAACAAGTGGGAATGCAGTCAGACTTCCACTCAAGGGAAGCTGGGATCCCGGGAATATGGCCTCATTCGTTTAGCTAGTATTTAACTAATTATTAACTCATGATACTAGGCACAGAAAATATAAATGTGCATGAGGAACATTGCAGAGTAAAGACCATTGGCCTTAAAACAGAGCACACGTTTAAGTATTGGTTATTAGCATTCACCAGTTGCGATTCTGGGTAATGGAACTGAGACTCAGGGCCTCAGTTTCATCATCTGCAAAATAGGGATAATAATATGGTTTCATAAAATAATTTAAAGATTTAAATGAGCTATTATGAGTAAAATGCCAGCCACATAGCAGGAACACCCCAAATGGAAAAAAAGGTAGACATGGTTCTTGCTCTAGGAGAACTTGGAGTCTAGGGGCAGAAGGGGTGGAGTGGGGGTCTTAATTGTATGCCACAATCACTTACAACTCTAGATGCTATTAGATACATAAACAAATCAAGTCAGAACACAGGACGTGAGGTAATTAATCCTCCCTAGAGTAATGAGAGACTTCATGAGGAAGGGAAATAAGAATTCTAGATGAGGATCCAAGAAATGGAAGAGTTTATTTGAAATGGGAGGGATGAGTCAAACAAAGTGTGTTTGTCCCATTTAGAAAATGAGCCAGGCTCCCCACATGCCCTGTGCTCAATGGCTGAGCTCAGGGCATGTGGGGAGGAGGGACATGCAGTGAGCTAGATGAAGCTGAAGACACGAAGGGTCATACATGGCAATTTAAGTTATCTGACCTCCCCTACCACAGGTCATGACCAACCACTGAAGTCTTTTTCAGCCCTGGAGTGACCTTAGAAATATAACTCATCTGATATTTGAAGGATAAGTTTGAATGGGGGCTGAGCTGGAGGACAATCTTAGGGAGACCCGTACATGCGGACCTCTTGCTGTGCAGGTCTGTTTTACTTGTTATGATCCACTATAATTTTTCATTTGAGATCGTGTCAGACTTAAGGAGACGGCAGTGGCAGTGAGGATACAGAGGAAGGGTAATAGAAAAGGCACAGACCTCAGCTGTTAAAAGGAGCCAGCTGGGGAAGGAGTGCTACATCTCCAATTAACTGTGACCCATTTCTGATAGTGCTTCTCATTAACATAGCTTTGGTTACCTACGTATTTTTCAACTATTTATAAACTTTAAGAAACCTTTTTTCAGCTGGGTAATGAGTTAATTTCTTAAATAAGGTGTATGAGATTTTGCTATTTTGTAAAATCTCTCCTAACTAATGGAAGTGTATGAGTATGCTGAGTTCCCACTCTCTGCAAGGCTGTAGTACAAAGATGTGAACAGTAAAACGTATGGTCCTGCCTGGTAGGAGTTGACCGAGTCATTGGAAAGATATAAACAAACACCAAGTGCATGGAGAAGTTCAAAAGATAACTGGCAACTCTAAGTAATAGTACAAGTCACACAAAAATAGGAAGAAAGAGAAATGATGGAGAGCGAGTCTTCCTTGGAAGGGGGAGACAAGTCAGGGTGTTCAAGGGCAGGTAGACATGGACAGAATCAGCCTCCTGCCCCACCCCGCCCCTGGCTTCTAAATCCACGTCTCCGGATACACTGTGGAAAAGTACTCACCTAAGAATATGCCATATTCACAACAACTCAGTGTTTATTTGATTTCTCACTGATCAATTTCTGAATATTGGATATTTTGTTTACAAACTAATCGAGCCTCATGGGCAGTGGCCTCGAAGGCCTCACCGCTCATTTATTTTCGGTGTGATTCACTCTCTCGTCAATAAAACTGGAGCCTGACCATCTACTTTCACTAACCTCGAGGATGTGGAGGAGATACATGCATTTCTAAGTAAAATGAACCTGAGCACTCTAAACTGCGTGAATAAATGGAACAACATTAATTTTAAAAGGGCTACAGAAAGCCTTTCGGGGTAAACAATAATTGCACGAATGAACCGGTCAATCATTATTTGTTGAGCAGCTACTCTATTTGAGGCACTGTGCAGAGGAAGTTTGGGTGATTTAGAAAAAGTGAAATATATCACTGAGAGAACTAAAGGGCAAGGGCAAGACCTTGGCCATCTTTTATCTTCCGCACGGCACCTGGAAGGAGACGGGCGAGGCTGTGGACAGACGGAGAAGATGAGATACAAAGAGAAACACTAGTAAGAGCAATTCCTGGCCCTTCGTTTCCAACTGCAGACCAGAGCATTCCTACAGAAATAGAATATCAACCACATGGCTCATTTTTTTTTTTGTCATATATATAATTTTAAGTGTTCTAGAGGTCACATTTTAAAAAGTGAAAAAGATAAACAGTGAAATTATTTCGACATTTTAATTTAACCAAATGTATTAATTTTAAAAAATTTATTATCATTATTATTATTATTACTATTGAGACAAGGTCTCACTATGTTGCCTGGGTGGCCGTCAACTCCTGGCCTCATGGCGTCTTCTCACCTTGGCCTCTGGAAGCGCTGGGATTGTAGGCATGAGCCACCACATTGGGCAAAATATTATTTCAACATGCACAGGAGCCAGATTTTAGCTGTTTGATAGCCCCCTGAGGCTCGTGTCCACCAGACCAGAAACAGCAACTACAGATATTGACTCTGATTTATTTCATGGGAATGTTCAGGAAAAAAAGATCAACAAATAAACAGATAAGTAGACAAAATTTGGTGTGAACTGGTGTATAGAAGAGGTGTCTGGAGTGGGCTGCAGACTCAACCACGAACCTGGGGAAATAGGAAATGTGAACTGTTGGGGATGGAAGGCTACAGCTCGCCTTAGAGGAGCTCTCTGCATCTGTGGTTCTCAAACTGGGCTTTGTATTAACATTATCTGGGAACTTTAAAAACATATGGATGCCCAGGCTGTACCTTGGATCAATTAAATCCGAATCCCTTGGGGGTGCTGAGGGAAAAACCCCGACCACCAGTGTTTTTGTTCATTTCTTTTTGGTTTTTTCAGATCTCTCAGGTGATTCTAAAGAATAACTAGAATTGAGAGAGACCTCTGCTCTCCACATTGGGGTTAGCTCACAGGAGGCCAACTGCACTGGGGTGCTGGCCAAAAGCTCATGGTAATTAAGAGCATGCATTTGCCTGACCTCCTCCCTTAGTGCACCTCTCTCAGGCATTTTGAGGGGATGGTAAGAAGCAAGACAAGAATAGCCAGCACAGTGCTGATCCCACCCACTCAGGGATGCACATATGGAACTCTGAGAACACGGTCACAGACATGCAGGGAGAAACTGAGGGCCCTGGGACGTGAGTGAGCAAGTCACAGCCATGATTTGGATGAAAATAATGCAAACCAGAATTATCCTAGGATTAGATGTTGTGTTGCTTGTTTTTGCTAAAATGAGAGTATTGCAAATAATGGATTAGGTTGATATCATTTATTTGTTTTGGATGATCAACCCTGATTTAGGAAACGTTAAGAAATAAGAAAAAAGGCAAATACTTATGATCTCCAACTTCTCTTTCATATTTTGATAGCAATTTTATTTGATTTTAAAATTGACATCTTAGTTTCACACTGTTCTCATCAGTAGAGTCTTGGAGACTAGGGCTGGTTTTGTTGTTTTTTATTCACAGTTAAAGAAAGAAAGCCTGAGACGGAGTGCTGAACTGAGAGCCCTGATGTCACACAGTGAATGTTTAAGCCGGGACACGACTTACATTCTTGTTTCTTCTTCCTTGGTCTTTCAAAAATCCTAAAGGTCCATGGACACCCACGGAAAACCCTCTCTTCTCATCAGATAACTGAAGGGTGCTGGCTCTGCACAGACGCTGGGGGATTAACATCCATTTCCTCCCCGGGCTGATCGAACCAGGCCACCTAATCACTGTGGAGGTGAGTGAGGAATCCTAGATGAAAACTTGATCATGGGCAAACCACAGAGAACCCTTTTCCCAGTGGAAAGAGCTCCACACCTTTTTCTTCCGAGCCCATTAAGAAAATCTGAAATCTCAAATTCCACAGTGACAAAGGCTGCATATTTTTGAATTGGGCCGTACATGCAAGGAATATTCAGGAAAACCTTTGAATGCAGCATCACGAAGTCCTGACTCAGCAGTTACACCACTTTTGCCTTGGCATTCAGGTGTATCTGGGCACCTGTGGAGACCGGGAAGGTCAGGCATCCAATGAGGGGTGGTTAGGGTTACCGTAGCTTAGTTCAACAAGAGCAGGCAAATGCTGGATTAGAGAGGTGACCCCTCAGCAGAGCATGGTGCCTGTAATTCAGATCACTTTCTGGTCTGTACCTGAGCCCTCAGGTAACTTTGAGTGCAATCAATGAACAAATCAAAACTCCAAGAACTAGTTTACTCTTCCCCATATGGACCATCTGAAAGAAAAGACTAATGCCTCTAGGATGTTGTGGAATGGGATGTGATAGTAAGTGAGGCAGCAGAAAACAGGCCCAGGTCCCTGGATGCAGATAGGGCCGCCCTCCACAGTCAGAGGCACTGCAAGCACCAGCCTTAGAGACCCCTGAGTGGCACCTGTGGTTGGTTTGGGATTATGCCACGAGATATCACGAGACAACAGAAGGAGGAGAGCAAAAAATAACAGCCACCCCAGAAGCCAAGGAGCCCATTCCATGGAATACATGGGCAGCATGCCCTGGCTCCCCAGAGCTATTTGGAAAGGATTGCAGAAGAGTTCCATTCCACTGAGTGAATGGAGGCAGAGCTTGAGACTGGCTTGTCTGGAATCTTCTTCCAATTACTTTAAGCCCTGTGAGGCCACAGGAATGGAGTTTCAAGAAGAAACAGCAGCTTACATTGTTATTCTACGAGTGACACTTGAATTGTCCTAAGTCTCAACTCCTCAAAGTCAAGGTGTGTTTTTAGACTTCAGTCTGAGATGCTCAGGTGAATATTCTGAGCAGCAGGGATTTCTGGGAAAGAATGTTTTTTAAGTGTTTAAAATCACATCTCATAAATAGTTGCCTGTTTCACTTGCATATAACACCAACATTATTCATGCCATGTACAGCTCAATGCTCAAGACTGTGTAGACAGACAAAAACCTGTGTTCAAATTCTGGCTCTGCGGCTTACTAGCTCAATCACCAAGTGGCAAATTCTGGAGTTGTTTTGTTGCTGTTCATTTGCTTTTGTTTGTTTATAAATTTATTTGAAGTTGGTTCTTTGTCTCCAAAATCATGATAATGATCGGTGCTTCATGGGGCTGTCTGCCAGTTAAAGAGGATGCAGGAAGAGCTGTCAGCACAGATGCTCCCCTACCCAAGAGATGAGCCGCGTGTCCACTGCAACAGCATGCAGCCATGGATTGCCAAGGAGATCTACACCCCGGCCCCCTTCCCTTGGTGGTCAGGGTGCTGCTAGCGGTACCCCCAGGAGCACAACCCCAATCCTTTTCCAGAGAAAGCCAGTATCTACCGTCCTCCTGGAAAGGCACCTGACATGGTTGCAGGTCCTGTGCGCTGCATGCTCTGTGCCTTTTCTCACCTCTTCCACCCACATGTCCATCTCCCATCCTTTTCCCACTCCTTCCAGCACATGCAACTTTCCATCTCCCCTCCCTCTTCCCACTCCTTCTTGTTTTTTGGTAAACAGTGAGATCATAAAGGATTACAGCCCTGGGGAAAGGTTTTCCACAGCTGCTTTTGAGCCCCAACTCTTCCAGCAGCCTGGGCATCTGAGCACAAATTGAGCAACATTAATGAGATACCCAATCTCAGCATTTTACTCTCCACTGCTATTCTAAAGTCTTCACAGAAAAGTTCAGGCGGTTCTTTTGAAGGTGCACACACACCAAACCTCCCACCCCAGGGTCTGTGGCCGGCTTATGTGTGAGAAGCCAGCTCGCACTGGATGTGCAATTCTGCAGTCTGTGTAGGCACAGTGGTAGATTACCCAAGAGAATGGCCTTACAGTTTTATAAACTATTTATTAGGCCCATCCTGGAGAGCTACATCAATATGGCCATCGGTGAAGCAAAGCAGAAGCTATAAAAATATCATCTATCCCAAACAAGCCTCATAATCAAACAAAGCTCCGTGCTGGCTGGGACAGGCTTCTGTTCTGACACATAAGGGCCCTTTCCATCTTTAAAACAGACCATTAAAACACCAGAACACTTGGCTCACAGAAGCCTAAATCAAAAGGGAGGAGAAAAAAAAAGAGATCTCTTTTCTCTGAGAGTAATAATGCCTTTTCCAGCTCCTAGAAAAGCTCATTGCAATAGAGATGCAATATTCCTTTTCTCATTGTGGTTTTTCCGTTTCTCTCCAACACCCAGGTCAGTATGCTGGGGTTTACTGTGATTAACATTTCCAGCCAGTGCTCCTCCAGTTGGCTTCAAAACATGTCTTAATAAACTGCATTCCAAAAGCCCTTATATTTTCACCTTATTGCATCTGCTGGAATGAGATATAATATGTGGACTCAAGGAAAAGTGACATTCAGTGAATGAGCTGCAGAGTTATATAAGGAAGCCAAATCTCACTCCCTACCACCTGACATACTGCTCGTGGCTTCTCATCATAATTCTAGAAGTCAGTCTGCAACTAAAATTTGTACATGGGGATGTTCTGCTTTGGACTGTGGGCTGGAAAAGAGAGGAAGAAGGGCTGTAGGGGTAGCTGGTTCACTCAGAGCTGCACCCCCATGACCAGGTGCTCCCTAAAGAAGCCTGAGAACATAGACTCAGACTACATATGCACAACTCAATAAACCAGAACTAGGCAGATAATCTAGCACCTCAGTCTGGGAGAAGTCTTCTGTGACATCTCAATTGTTTTTAGAACTGGGTAGAATTTTTGGACAAGAAGGAGAGACACGGAATGGACTGCAGAGCCTGAGCAGACACATGCAAAGGACAGTCACAGCACCCCATGCTCTTTCCCTACCTTCCCCCATTTTCAACCTTTATTCCCTTTCCATCATCCTGGAGATGCATACCCTCTGCAACCTAGGAGATTGCATAGGGAAAGAGGAAAAAGTAGCATCTGCAATCCTATTTTCATATATTTACAAAACACAAGAAAGTTCATTGACTGTGAAGTCCATGAGTCCTGAGGAAACGTGAACAGACTTCAGACTGAAGGGTATTCACCCTGATAGGCAATTCTTAGAGACATGGAGGCCCTTAAAGCAACTGGCAGCAAACACTGGCTACTAAGCAATAGATAGCATCTCTCCTTCCCATGTCAGTCCTGCATGTGCCACAGAGAATCAAACACATGACCTCATAGGTGGGTGTTGAACAATGAGAACATGTGGACTCAGGGAGAGGAGCGTCACACACTGGGGGCAGTTGGGGGGGTTGGGGGGGGACAGCGGGGGCTGGGGAGGGTGGGGAGGGTAGGAAGGGATAACATGGGGAGAAATACTTGATATAGTATACACCTAAAGTAAAATAAAATAAAATAAAATAAGAAAACTAAAAAATAAAGATCTGAGTTCTGGACTCAGCCCACCCATGGTCACCTTCAACATCTCAGTCAAGTCAGCGACAATGTCTGGTTCCGGTTCCAATTTACCCCAAAGAAAAAAAGATCAAGGCTGAGATGCATCACACAACAGTGATCTTAAGGTCTGATCTGGAAAAGAAACCCACACAGTAAATCCACTAGCTCACAGGTGCCCATTAGGGCTTGAAGATGCAGGTGAGAGATTTTGGTTGAAGAGTCTGCTCTCTTTGAGCATATTACCCTTACGTCCTAAAGAAAAAAAAAAAAAAGACCTCACAGAAAAGCATCCAGATGGTTTGTGAAGAAGAAAAATATTGCAGCAGGTCTTTCACTTTCAAACTTCTCTTAGTAGCACAGCTGGATCTTTTGTGTAAGAAGAGTTAAGGGAATCTCAGTGAGAGCTGCTCACAGTGAAAATTATATGATTTTCTGGGATGTGGTGGAAGGAAGCACTGTGTGCGTCCCTGAAAAAGTCATCACAGTGGGTCCATGTGGTACCGTAGCTTTAGACCACCGAGAGGGATTTTCATCACTGACAACAGCATGAGGCAGTGTTCTGCAGACGCAAATGGGCACATGCAGAATTGACTCTCACATATCTGCTGGGAGGCAATACACCCACATACAGGACAGACCAGTGGCCTCCCCTGGTGCTTGAGATCAGGGGCTGAAGTCACAAGGCCACACCAGAAAGAATTCTACCACTGCTGAGCAGTGCCTGCCTTCTCCTCCTCTTCAATTTGAGCCGCCTCTTTTCCTTTCCAGCCCTTACTTATTTGGGTAGGTGGACCAACCTCATAAATTGGACATCCTGATTCACACTCACATTTGAAACAACCCATCACATGGCTTATATAATGTACTGCAGCTGCATGACAATTCTATCGACATAAACCAGGTGTGAAGTCTGCAGGATGCCACACCAAAAAGGATAATGAATTAATTTATGCACAAAAATGTTTCAAGGGCAAAATTTCTGCAAACAGAGTTTCTTTTTTTCTTTCTTTCTTTCTTTTTTTTGAGACTGAGTTTCACTCTAGTCGCCCAGGCTGGAGTGCAGCGGTGCAATCTCGGCTCACCGCAACCTCCACCTCCTGAGTCCAAGTGATTCTCCTGCCTCAGCCTCCAGAATAGCTGTGATTACAGGTGCCTGCCACCATGCCCAGCTAATTATTGTATTTTTAGTAGAAATGGGGTTTTACTATGTTGGCCAGGCTGGTCTCAAACTCCTGACCTCAGGTGATCCACTTGCCTTGGCCTCCTGAAGTGCTGAGATTACAGTCATAAGCCACCATGCTCAACCTGCAAACAGAAAGTTTTAAAGCCAACTTCTTTCACTGGGGGAATATTTTTATAATATCACTCAGTAAATCACCCACGAGTAAAGAACATGTAGTGAATGCATAGCTTTAAAGGTCTCTGTATTTGTTGAAAAAATATTTCTTAAGAACCTACACTTCTCCAAGAAAATACTAAAAATTTCTTAATTGATAGAAGTGGTAAAACTAGGCATTCCATGAGTCACACAAAGCTAAGGTGGGTGTGCTTACAAAATTCAAGGAAGGCTGGCATTTTGGATTTTGTACCACAGCATAGACAGAATCTGAAAGTATGGTGAGTGACAATTTCCTATTGTACTCTTAAGTGGGAAAGGAAATTACAAATAAGCAAAAAAGATTACCAGACATCTTCAGTGAAAAAAAAAAAAAGCATTGTTTAGAGCATATCATACTGGATTTATTTTTTCAAGTAAAAGCAAGTTTACTACAGAAGTAAAGAAACCCAAGAATGACCACTCCATAGACAGAGCATCCCCGAGGGCTGCTGGTTAACTTGGGTTATTTCATGCTAGCTGTTCCTTGCTTTGGACCTATTTTACTACTCTCTATATTACAGATAATTGATGGCAGTGCAAAATAGTTCTTGTATAAAGACATGCAAACAAATTCCTCTGGTATAGGTTCAGTTGACGTCCCCCAAATTCATGGAAAAAAGCAATTTTGTGTCCATTTGCAAATCACAGTCAATAGTGCTGTATTTCATATATATTTGAATTTCTTTGACTTACATTTGGAAACAAATATAACGTATGCCAGGTTTCCTCATTAATGAGTTAAATAATTTAACTCAATAAAATATTTAATGATCATCTGTTTCTGGTCTATATGAGAATCATGATTTTAGTTTTACTGAAAATTATCCCTTAATAAGTAAAGAGAGATACTCCATGTATTTAACCTAATAAAGAAAATAACATTGACATAAACTGTCATGGAATGTAAAAATGTGTCCGTAAATGATACAGAACTAGGATGATGAATGAAGAACATGTCTTCTGCCTGAATCAGAGTGAGAAATTTTCTTTAGCCTCATTTGGGTAACGTTTTCATCAATTTGGCAGAGGGAGGGGGTTTCCGGTAGTAATACTCAAAATACACTGTTGTCTGTGTTTTATTTAGACTGAGGTCTGCAATTAGCTGTTTATTTGCTTCTGGTGCAGATTCCAGTCATTGTCAGTTAGCCCTTGTTTGGCCTTCACAATCACCTGAATTAAAATACCCCACACACAGGTACTGTAGTGTGAGGTTCATAATTCTGGAATCCCACTCAACAATTCCATGACAGACTCTGATCCTAGAGGTGATAGCATAGTTCTGCAGTAGCTTTTATGAAACGGTGCTTCAATATACCATAAGCAACAGACACAGAGTAAATGTTAATTTCATTTAACAGAACTGCATCACCCATTGTCCCTCAGTGCTTTTATTTTCCTGACATTTTATACGTTGCTTCCAACTCTGTGCAGAAGCATGTGGAACACTATAATTCGGGAATAAAGTAGATTGGCTTTTCTCAGACCCAACCATGTATTCAACAGTTATATTAATAAAATACATTTAAGATTGTTTTCTTCTATTTCAAAAAAGGCAGAACTTACTTGTGATGTCACAAGTAGAAATGAAATTATTATAATTCACTTAGATGTTTTGTTGACGTTCATTCTTAGTAAATAGATTAACATAGAATTCATGAGAATCCACATAATAAGTTGACGTACAAAGGTTAAATGATGGTTTTTTGGCATTCAGTTCCCAGGAATTTCTCATAATTGTATCATTGACACTGATCCAAAACTCACATTTATTTTACCATGAACAGATGCAAACCCATTAACAATGAACAGTCATACCTCCATGTGCCCCGCCATGCTGCAGGAGCCAAAAGATGGAATGGGACCACCTGGGAAGGATGAATAGGAACTGGCCAAAGACTTCCTTCCAAAGGGATTGACAATTAGGTAGGTTTCTGAGGTATCTCCTGAAGAAGCTCAAGACAATAATCAAATGTCACTTACCTAGAAAAAGACAAAGGGAAAAGAGACAGAGAATAAGGACAGTTAGAGTTTATCACAACCACATTATATTCCATTGAGATTATCTCATTTTAAGCAAAGGGATGTTTAGTGCAATGCAGATTCTCCATAAGCTCCAAGTAAAACCCATGGAGTTTTAAAAATATCTGGGTATTTAAAAATACCCAGGTAAAGGTCAGTTGTGAAAATGGCACACTGTTGCAAAGGCCACACAGCCTGCTGTTTGTTTCCTTTTCTATTCTGGCATTCTTATACAGGTGCATTTAACTACTACTAGAACGTAGGCCCTGTAACAAGGAACTGATTGGGGATTCTGATGTGCCAAGGAAAGGAGAGAAAATGCATACATCCCAGCTGTCTTAATGATTATGGAGGTTCTGTAGCTATGTGATTCAGATGCTAAGAAGATTGAACTAATAAAAAAGAAATGAGAGAACTGTCATCACAGATTACATAGTATTTATCCCAAAATCTGTTCATATAGAAATTTGCAAGACAAATGGGTTTTTATCCAGGAATGGCAGCATTTTCCTCCTGGTAAGTGCATAATGAGGCACCCAATTTGTCTAGAGCATGATCTCTCTCTCTCTTCTAAACAACATATGCCTGGCTCGAAATCCTAGTAAAATTCATTAAAATATACATTAAGAGGTCAGCAAAAAAAAGTTGAATTTGTAGAGTTCCATACAATTTACAGAGGATTTTCATAGGCACTGTCTCCTTTGATCTTTACGGCAATATTTTACTATGGGAAGAATAGATATTATTACTGTTCCCTCCTCCCCTTCTTTCTCTAATTCTTCATCGTCTTCCTCTTAACTCTCTCCTTCTTTCCCTCTTTCTTCTTCTTTCCTTCCCCATTCTCCTCTAATTCCTCCTCCTTCTTTCTTCTTTATAAGTAACATAGGGCCCAGTTTGATTCATCAGCTTGCTCAACATCACACACGTCTAATGGTAGTTCGAGGCCTTGAATTGTGTTCTCCAAGTTTCACACTGCTTTCTCTTGCTCTGTTGATCAAATCCCAGACAGTATAAGATAGCCAAGAGCAAAGATAAGGAAGGAGAGCAGGAGAAAGGAGCAGAGGGGAAATAAACAAACTGAGGAAGAGAGAGATGGTAAAAATAAGGAAGTAAGAAAGACAGAAAATGGTAAAAGTCATCAAATATTCAGAGCAAATCATTAAATAAATGTATTCAAGTAAAGAGCATAGAAAAATACCTGGCATGTAAAAAACTCCATACAAGTAGTTACTATTACTCGTTTTTTAAATTCTGTTGACCCAAGGAAAACTTGACTAGAACAGAGGATGTCATCCCTTCAATGGCTACTCTTGATCTCTCTGCCTTAATATCAACATGATATTGGTCAGAAGAATGACTGTGTCAGAAAAATGTCATTCCACAGGGGAAAAAACAAAACCTCTATAAAGAACATTTCCTGGTCATCTTTTAAGCTCTTGACATGGACAAATGGTTGATTCCTGGCTTGCTCACCAGCAACAAAGTGCTAGACACCTTGTTGTCTCCCAGTAGTTCCAATGAATCTATACTTTCTTCTCAGGCAGATCCAAGAGTCTAGGGTTTACTTGACATCTGCATTGCATATCTGACTGCTTGTGTGATAACAAGAGTGGCCATAATAAAGTTATAAAACAAGCTATGTGCAGGAGGTGTAGAAAGAGGAAACAGTCAACTTTCATGCATAACTACAAATTTCTCTGTATTATGGCCATTATTTGACTAGAGAAGGGAGTTCTTAGACCCAGATCAGCAGGAAAAAAAAAAATTGAAAGGGGACGTAGGGTAGTACCATGAGATCATCTTATTTGTAGCTTTTTATTGAAAAGTAAGTATAGCCTTATTCAATTATGACCCAAATGCACCTAATCCCCTCATAAATGCTTCTTATTCACCACCCAGCACTTTCTGAGGCTGCTGGCCAAATAAATGTTGGCTATTTCCACCTGAGTGATAGCAAGGCTATTAATTGTAAACTCTCCATGAAACTTAATTATGCAAAACAAAGAGGCAACTCTGGAGCCATTAATCAGAGGTTTCATTCAGAAGTAATTTGTTGCTGGAACCCAGAGAACTGTTCTTGTGGTTCCTTTCACTGTGCTGCACTGGTAGTTAATACTCAGCTTTAATGGAAGCTGCTGGGGTTGAGGCTTCAAGGTCAACAGTGGCAAAGCAGCTTGTGAACGTCACCTTGCTTACTAATGGGGAGACACCTAATTTCTTCTACTTAAGTAACCTTTAATTACAGCAACCAGAAACCAATATCATCTGTGGGTTATCAAGAATAAGTAGCTAATCACTTATTTCCCAATTGCCTAAAGACAGAACAAGAGAAAATGGGTAGATTATTAAAAGTGGGTTAATATGTATGAGAAAATGAGACCAAACATACCTGAAATTGACAGAAGAAAATAATTCATACCATCTCTGAATACCTTTGGAAAAAATATTCTGTACCTAGCTTTTTATTAGGGAGGATTTCAGTATTTACTCCCAAGTGGATGAAGGGCTAAAATTATTAGGATGACCTGGATGGTGCCTGAGGAGCTTCATACTTGTTTGTCATGAAGAGCATGCTAGTGGGGAGAGGAGGAAGGAAGGGATCCCTACCTGGCAAAAATAATTAAATGCCACCACCACCACCACTAACACCAGCACTATCCCTAAAGACCTTCAGTGAAGTCCCAGGGTCCTTGGTATAAATCTCCATACCCATTCATTCACCCCTTATAAATTACTCCCTGTGCAAATTAAATTCTGGAGACACAAAAATGCACATGCCACAGTCCTTTCTTTTAATGAGCTCACAGTCAGATACAGAACAGCTACAATGCCAAGGAGAAGGACCAGCAGTACAGAGGGAGGGAAATCACCCTGGCAGATCTTAGGAAGAGTTCAGAAGCAGAGCATCAGAAATTATCAAAGGGGAAGAGAAATGAAGCATCATGGAGGTATAAAGAGGAACTGACTGAGATATTAAAGAGAAAGAGAATTTTCAAGCAAATAAAGGAGAAGAATGAGGAGAGTTTGGAATGAGGAAATACCAGCCCTCTGATGCCAACCTGACTTTCATGCTTCTCCCCTGATGCTTTTGCATGAAATCTGTTTTCAAGGCAAGGTGGTCTTCTTTTTTGTCTCCCCAACATCCTTGCTTAGCCCCTCCTCCAAACCTTTTTGTGCTGTACCTGTCAGCAATGCATTCCTCCGTATTTTTCCAAATTCTGCCTATTCTTTAAAGGTAAGTTTGCCTCAAGGTCAAGTGATTTGTTTCTTCTACAGCACAATATTGTCCAAATCACTCATGTGTCACTGAATCACAATACTTCCTGATGAGGTGTCTAATTTTAAAAGATGGGAATACTGTGGTGAGCAGAATAATAGCTTCTAAAGATATCAGGCCTTTTCCCTGGAATTTGTAAACATCACTTTATATGAGGAAAAGGAATCTTTGTAGCTGTGGTTAACAGGGAGATGGAGATATTGCCCTGGATTATTTGGGTGGGCCCTGAATACCAGTAAGACGGAGGTAGAGTGTGATTTCATAAAGACAGAAGAAGAGGCAGTGTGACCACAGAGGTAGAGACTGGAGGGATGTGGGCACAAGCCAAGGCATGTGGGCAGCTGCCAGAAGCTGGAAGAGAGGAGAAAAGGACTCTCCTGAGAGTCCCCAGAGAGCACAGACAGTCAACATGGAGATTTTGGCTCAGTGATACTGATTTTGGACTTCTGGCCTCTGGAACTGTGACGGAATAAATGTATGTTATTTCAAGCCACCAGGTGTGTGGTAACTGTTAGAGTAGCCATAAGAAACTGACCCAGATGTACAGGGTGACCTCACATGCAGAATTCCATGTATGCCCATCAGCCCAGCAGGATTCTAACAGCTCCCCTTTTGCTCTCAAGACTGTTCTAGTTTGGTGACAAACTATATAGTCACCCTAGATATGGGTAGTATTTTAGTCTTCGTTACATCATCCGTGGTACAATTAACACAATGCCATGCCTAGAGTAGGCATGCAATATATAGTTTTTGAAGTACAGAAGAAAAAGTCTGTCATTTTAGAAATAATTTGCTCAGAAGCTTCTCTACAAATTTTGGAAACAAGGAATTACTTTGAGTGGCTGAAGTAGAGAGAATCTGCCAGACATGTTTATTGCTTAAAGATGAGGTTTTCAATTTGTCTCACTACAAAAATACAAAGTTGAAGCTTGTTCTAAAATGAACACAGATCTCAATTCCAGGTCATATTTTTTAAATCGATAACATTGAGAGCTTTTGGTAGGTATGAGGACATGTTCCATATGTTTAGGTAAATGTGCTTTTAAGTCTTTCTTTGCTTTATTTCAGAAGAAATATCGATGTAAACTTATTTGATGATATCAGAGGGCAAAACTGGAAGTCTCATTTTAAATAATTATTTAGCATGCAGCTTAGGTAGGGTACCTGGACTCCTTCAGAGTAAATGTCTGCTTGTTTGTGCATATTTATTTGTGGAGGGTGGGGAAACAATCAGAAAAAAACTTAATTTGGACACTGAGTATATACAAGATAGTATGAAGAGCCATTAAAATAGTTAATATAACTTTAGCCAATGACATCTTCGGGATTCATAGTCAGAAATTACAAGGTCTCAAGTAGCAAATATGCATGAATGTGAATTACCACATACTAGCCACTGGAAAATGTGAAAAGTAGAATATTTAGTCCACATACATAATTTTGTCTAGGACATGAAAAGCCTGGAATGACATAGAAGATGCTAGTCAACCAAAGGTCAGTGCAAGATGTTATTGTGCTGAGTTACATGATTCTGACTATAAGTGTCAGAAAAATTAGGAGAAGGAAGAGTTCATTGTGAGCTAGGATAAGTGCTAAAAGCTTCTGATATGGTTTGGCTCTGTATCCCCACCCAGATCTCACTTTGAATTATAATATCCATAATCCCCTCATGTCCAAGGCAGAACCAGGTGGAGGTAATTGAATCACAGGGATGGTTCCCCCATGCTGTTCTCGTGATAGTGAGTGAGTCCTCAGGAGATCTGATGGTTTTATAAGCATCTGGCATTTCCCCTGCTGGCTCTCATTCTCTCTCCTGCCGCCCTGTGAAGAGGTGCCTTCCACCATGATGAGTGTCCAGAGGCCTCCCCTGCCACGCATAACTGTGAGTCAATTAAACCTCTTTTCTTTGTAAATTACCCAGTCTCAGGTATTTCTTCATAACAAAGTGAGAATGGACTAATACAGCTTCATACAGAGAAGCAAAACGACCTGGTGTGTGAACACATGTAGGATTCACAATGGCATTCAAATGGGCAGGTGGAATGGTGGGCAAGGCTACTTCAGGTAACAGTATAAAACAGGAATTTCACAGGGTGTATGTAAGGAGCACCACACGTCATATTTGCCCCAGCATTAACTGCTGCATTTGGTTTAAAATACATGTTATAAGATTTCTAAAACCTCATATAACTTAGAACTCCTTCCTCTCTATTCCTCAGGGTAATGTGAAAACTTCAACCTATCCTCTGAATTAAACTCTTATTAATTGAGCTAATTAGAAGAGATTCTCACAAGGCGAAAGAGATGTGATGCTACATATTGGGACATAGTGATGCAAATTCATTTAGGTAACTTTAATTAAGAAAGATCACAGAAACCTTTTCCTTTCTGTAATGCTACTGAACTAAATCAACTTAGGAATGATTAGATAATTTGGCAACATACTAAAATTCCAAGCTTTTCCACTGAATGACACTGACTGTGTTTGGATATCAGTTATTGAGAAAAAATGCCTGAACATTGGATGACTTAGGCTGATCTTGGTTATGAAATATTTGCAAATAAATAAGCATTGTGAAGTAAATGAAAAAAAAATTAAGAAGAGAAAATGCAGCCCAGAAGTAAATACACGGACGTATGTTTTTGGATAATGAAGTTGGAGCAGAAGAGGGAAAATATGAGGCCCTCTGGTGCACAAGAAAGACAATTAAGACACAGAAATGGAGGCTGGCATAAGGCAAAGGCAGCACTTCAAAAGTATTTAAGCATGTAGATCCAATTTCCGTACCAGGAGGCAATCATACGCATTGTACGAGAAGAGAACTCTAACAAAAATGTGCCTTATCACATGCTCTCTACCTTCATCTACCTATGCATAACAGAATGCAAATGGTAAGCTACAAGGTTTCATGACCACTAATTGCTGAGTCTGCTATGCATTGCAGTTGGCTGTTGGTTCATGAGTGTTTCACTAAATAATAGAGCTAGAAACTCTAGCAAGAAAACAAAGAACACCTGGATTCTATTAATAACTTGCATCACAATGGATATTTTAATATGGTCTGATGTTGAATGAGACTTGCAGAAAATATACTACCATATGTGTTCTAAGATTGACCTTGACCTATTATTGAGGGTATGTTATTGATAAGTTGATGTTAGTCATTTACAAGTTAGCACAAATTAATAATCAGAGAGTCGTTTGAAATGTGGGGATGATGAGAACTCCAGAAAGTATGTAGAAACAAAAAACAAAAGGTGGAAGACACTTGAATAGAAAAAAAAGTTGCAGAATAGGGTCATCTAGGACAAATGATGCACACCTAGTAAGTTGTTCTGTGTTAACCATTCCGTCAGAGTAAAGAATGGAAGCCTGAAAACTTAATTGCTATCATTCGATGTTTTTGGTTGTAGATTTAAACTTTAATAACTACTGGAACAACTTAATGTGAAAATTACTTTTCCTAAGTCAACTTTATGTGTAAAATGTTTAACTGATAAAATTTTTAACTGATAGAATTGATTAAATTTAGATACTGTCCTTTCTATTTTACAAGGCTCTTTGAAATTTAGAAATATTCGCAAAAGGGAATACAGTGCACTACGTGACTGGATCCACAAGGGAGGTAAGCGCCTACCACTGACAGCTCCAGCATGGTTCACAAATGCAGCAAGCGTCTGTTAGGACATGAAGCTTATATTCACAGTAATATAGCCCCTTAACTGTAGAATAACAATAAGAGGGAAGCAAAGTATCTGAATAATCACAAATAATATTTGTGGAGCTCAGCTTCTTGGTCCCTTTTCTTGTTAGAATACCAAAGACCTGACAGGCCCAGAGGACAGAATAAACTCAGTAAGCGGTCGACACGATGCTAAGCACTTCACAGCAGTCCCGTGAACTTGGGACCTGTTATGCCTTCCATTTTACAGATGCTGAAGCAATGCCCAGAAAAGGATGCAATTTCAGCTCCATAGCGTGTGCTTGGATACCACCATGTGCTTAGCCATTCTATGCCAATGCCTTCTTGAACTCTTGGCCTCAAGTGATCCTCCCACCTCGGCCTCCCAAAGGGCTAAGATTATAGGCATAAGCCCCTGCAGCCAGATACAATGCCTTCTTCAAGCAAAAGTGTAAAAACATGTAATATCCCAAACATCTGGGCTGAGATGAAGGAAGGTAGCCTAAAAATCCCTGAATATGGCAGGAGAATTGATTAAGAGACACAAATGTTGCCATGGAAAGTAAACAACTAATGTCCAGTATCCTGGCACATATACCTTAACCACCATCTAACCCTTTTCTTTTCAAAAATACTTCTCAGGGATTTTCCCTAATAAAAATGAATCTCATATATGAAACATGAGTTGATAGAAAAGTAAAATTCATTCACAGCAATTTGCCATATATTCAAATTTCTTGAATTCTGTCTTAAGTGTAAAGAGACCCACCTACACCAAGATATGAACTATATGAACTACAGTCTCAAAACTGCAGCTCCCCCACCTTGCAGCTTTTCATGAAGAGTAAGAAGCAGACTCTGATTCCCAACTTCATTCTCCCTCATTACAATCACTATATCTTTCTCCTATTCCCATCAAAGGAGAAAAAACCCTTTCTCTTAATATTTATCTCACAGAAAAGTTGTTAGTTTTACATAAGATAACAGACAGGAAGCAGGCACAGTGACTGTCTTATAGGGATGCACTGAACACTTATTATTATATAGTTCTCAGACCCACAGGCTTCCCCTTGTACCTCCCTCCAAGGACGACCACAACAACGTGAAGACGTCAACATTGGAAAGGGATGACTGGCTCACAAGTATTTTCATTGCATGTGAAAATAGACGAAGCCCTGTGGGAGGTTAAAGAGCCTTCCTTTCAGCTAAGAACACAGAGAATTCAAATAAAAATATCATAAAATACAGGAAGCCTGACTGTGAGAATCATTTAAGTGCCTTGCACATGGATATGCAGTTATTTTTAATTAAATCAATAGTTTTAAGTGATTGCCTATTACAGCCATGCTTATCATTTTCCCTAATCTGTCTTCTAAGGCCAAATTTTGCCACCCTTTGCTCTCACATTTCTTGATGTATAGATTTATATTAGGGTTCCCCTCTACCCCATTTACACAGACCAGCATCGTCTCTCTTCTTCCCTTGATAATTAATAACCATGCATGTTCCCAGGGCATCCTCAGACCTCCTTCCGCAGGCATTCTCTCAGAGTAGTAGTCTTTTTCTGTTGATCATAGGCAGTTCATCTTAGAATTACACAAGCGGGAGCCAAGATCAATGGCAACCTGATTTACAGCAGCTCTTACCAACAGCTTGTGGAAATTAGAAATAAATATGGGGTCAAACGACTCACCAGTAATTTGACATTGGTAAGTCTGGCTTATTTAGAAGTCTTAAATAATAAGGACCTTCACATCGTTATTTCAACTGAAAGAACATCAGTGCCTTGCCTTAAGAGCCTTCGAAAGCTGAAAAGGTGATTTAGGGTATATTGCCATTAGAAGTATTTTTCTATTATCTTAAGTATTGCAATGTATCTGAATTGGTAACACAGTACTGTAACCATTCACAGCCCTAACTGGCATACACCAGTAAAAAGACCAATAGAAGAACTGCCCTTGGTCCTGAAATCACGAGTGCAGCCCAACTCTGTGTTTCTGTTTTCAGGTTGCATTACAAGTCAACAAAGCAGGTGTCTGTATTTCTGAGTACTCTGGAAACACCATAACAACACAGCAAAATGCCACAGCAAAGTAATTCAGAAGCTTTATGGATTAAGTGAGACAGAAGCAATGCAAAACATCAAAAATGATGACAATGTCATAACTAAACATTTTAAGACTATGGTGCTTAATTTTAAACGATGATTTGATGTGGTCAGTCTAAAATTGACATTGGTTTCGATTTACAAAGGAAAATTTCTTATCTTGAAATAGCTATAAAATATGAGTTTCGAACATATGGGGCAACTTAGCAGAGGCAGCAGTATGTACATGTGAGCTGTACGCTCCATATTCTGCAAAAGTTGTGCTGTGATACATAATGACAAAACTGAAAATGTTATATAACTGTACAAAAATCTGATAAAATGTGAAAATAGCTCTCAAGGGGGAAATGCAGTCCATCTCACCTTCTAAGAGTTCAGTTAAATGATGAAGGGGTTGAAGGTGTGGACTCAGTTTTGAAATAGCACAGGGAAAGACATTCTACAAATTGATGTGATTCATAATTTGCCTGACATCAGAGCTACTCTTCATGCCTAGCAAAAATTTTCCATGCCAGGATCTGATTCTATTTCTTCTTCTGGTTTTATCTTTAACCAAGACACATACAGCTGGCCATGTAATAGGCATCATACAAATTGCCTGATCAACTTCAGGGCAGGATCTCTGTGGTTAGTAGATAATCCTGTGTCACAAATATAGTGGATAAGTTATGATATTTTTAAGAAACATTCAATAACATGGTAGTGATACAGACTTGAAGCTGGAGGATCATAGACACCTCCGCTCTCCTCTACCTCCCTCCACTGTTCCTCCCCTCCTCCCCTCATTGAATTTCATAGGCACAGCATCTCACAGCATTTATACATCCATTTTGAAAGTAAAAGTAAATGAATATCAGAGGTAGCAGCATAGGTGGTAGTCAAAGCTAGGGAAAATGAGAAGCAAAGAGAAGGAAGTGGCATAAGAGATCAAATTCAACTCCTTAGTTTTTAGACAGGAAGAATCTCAGGGTCAAGAAAATGAAATGGCATGATAGGGGTTACATAGCTGGTCAGGCATAGACAGTCAAAAGCAGAATGAATCTTCTAGTTTTGATTTCTGTGTCCTTTCTGCTGTATTATATTACAAAATATCTTTATATACATTTTACAGTGTACACAATACATAGATTAAAAAGTAGCCAGGGAAAAGACTGATATAGACAAAGTTGGTTTTTCTGGCACTGCAGTTGCCCTTTTTCTTTTGGCTGTCCACATGCCCATGATGAATGTGCTGTTATCCTTCCTGACTCAGGTCACACCTGAGCTGCTCTGACCCTCCATTTAGACCCAACCCAGGGAAGGAGGCTGGTGCAAGGGCAACAGCAGCAACTTAGGTTTTACATGTTGTTATCAAATAGCAAACTGGGATTAAACTCAGGTCCATTTTGATTACAACATCTGCAACATTAACTGTGCCACTTTCACAGTGACTAGGAGGGTTAACAAAGATGACCTCCATAACGTACTTGATCCGTGGTAGACAAGCCACCAATCTTATTTATGTTTTCCCTTGTTTCCAAGCTTTTTAGATTTTTTTTTTTTACCTCCCAGGCAAGTTATCACTGATTTACTACTCTCAGAGCATTTTTATTAATCAAAAGTTGCATGCCTGTTTTTTTAGTCAATAAACATATATGGAGTTCTGAATTGTGTTTAGCACAAGAGCTAAAAATCTAACAGTGAAAAGATGAGATAAGAGCCAGATTGGGAAGAACTCTATATGCAGTACCAAACACTTGGGCCTTTGTCTTATGGGCTCAAGGGAGATACGGAGAACATCAAACAGCAGAGCAACAGAATCTGATTTTTAAGTTAATCAATCTGCCTGTCATGTGAAAAATGTATCCAAGGTGAAAAAAAAATCACTGGTAATACCAGTTTCAGTGGTCCAACCAGCAGAAAAATAAAGAAGTCTTAGCTTATACCATAGGCTATTATAGGAAGAAAAACAAAAAGAACTGTACACTGACACTGTACTTTAGTTTAGTTTTTTTCCTTACAGGATTAAGGATTACACAAGTATGAAACAACTTTACTTGCATATTAGGGTTAAATGAATAAAGAAATTACAGAGGATGAATGCCAGATTTCTCACTTGGAGAAAGAGGTTTCAAATAAGAGAAGGAAGGGAGAGTAGAATAAACCCTGTGGTGCTGAGCAGAGTCAAAGCTATCAATAGGTACTTTTGGGATTTAAATTATACTGCAGATATATGGAAAGATAGAAAGATAGATATATCTGTGTTTATGTATAAGTTAGTACACATCCATACATTTCCTAGCCCATCACTCAGAGGGACTAGATGCAGGTAATCCACAGTAACAGTGAGCACACCCAGCACCAAGATACTGGTTTCTAAATGCCGTTCATCAGTACAAAAAAAAAAATACCATTCATCAACGAGAACAAGGGCTGACAGAGTCCAGTGTTAAGAATGGAAAATATGAGGCTCGAGCATATTTTGGTGCTGAAAAGTAAAAACAAAAAAGTTTTTAAAAAGAGAGGTATGTAACATTAAAATACCAAAGAGCCAACTTCAAAGAGTTCACATTAACTAAAATTGGAGCAACTTGAAAAGTGAAAAAATTACGAAGACTAAAATAACAGCCAAGAGTTCACATTGATATAAATAAATAAATGAATACTTAAATAAATGGAAGAGTAGATCAGTCTTCCTTGGGGAAAAATTCCAATTAAGAAACATAGAAAGAATGGGGGAAACAGAAAACCACCATTAGAAGTTTACAGTAATTATTTCTTCAGACAAGAACCACTAATGAATACTCAAAAAAAATGGGCAGAAGTTTAAGCAGAAACAAGATATGTTCCTCCCCACAAATATTTACAAAGGGAATAAAGTAAGTGTGCAATGAAGAATTCTGGTAGATGCTGCATTCACCAAGAGATCAGAGATAACATCACCAGTGAGGAACACATGTCAATCTCAAATACCAGCTGCTCTCATGAACTGTGAAGGACACAAGATCTCTTTGGTGACATTCCTAGTAATTCATAATATTTTACTAACCATGAGAAAACATCAGCAACATTCAAATTGTGGAATACTATACAAAGCAATGAACCAGTACTCTTTGAAAGTGTCAAGGCCACAAAAGACAAGCAAAGACTAAAATCCTGTCACCGTTGGAGAATACTAAATGCAGAAGAATACATGAGAACTACATGCAATATAGGATCCTGGATTGGATCTTGGGCCAGAAAACAGAGCTGAAAATGGCATTCGTAGTAAAATGGTTGACATTCTAATTTGTTCTGTAGATTAGTTAACAGGATTATGCCAAGGTTAATTTCTTAGTTTTGATAATTATCCTATGGTTATATAGTTGGCATGAAGAGAAACTGGATGAAAAGTATATGGCATCCCTCAATGTTTTCCAGAATAAAGGTTAAGCAAACTTGTAGAGAGTGGAACTGGAGATGGATAGAGGACAGGGTAGCAGAATTCATAAGACCAGTGATAAAGAGATGTTCAGTGCTGACTGACCCAAAGATGAGTGATGTCCATTGGTAGGGAAAAGTCAGGTGGGAGTGCAATGCTTGAAGGGCAATGAGGACTTCATTCTGGGACATGCTGAATTTGAGGTGCTTCTGGGACATCCAGATGGACATGCAAATGAGGCCATTTGATAAATGTGTCTAGAGTACGAGGGAGATGTAAATTGGAAATATAAATTGTGAAGTAGTCAGCATATAGAAATTTGTTAGAGGCACAAAGATGGATAAAATCATAGAGAAAGAACATGAATGATGAAGAGAAGGGAGTCTGGAGGGTGAAACTAAAATTTAACTCTTGTTCACACAATCTGATTTCACAAACTTTTGTGGAAAAGGGGGTATGACATTCATTTTTGTGGTGTAACAACCTACTACTTGCCTGTCAAATGACATGGGCCCATAAACATGTACTGAACATAACGTTTGCATGCACAAATTAATGAAGAAATGAATCTGTCTCCTTGGATGCGGGCATTATGTGGACATTTCTATGCATATTTCAGTCTGTCTGCTCATCATACTTGAACCTCAGGTTTTATTTAAAATGCACTTCCCCTAGTTTAAAAATCTAGGTGATTGCTAGAATGGATACCTCAAAGCAAGTTATACTTTATGATATAAGGTCAGGTTATATCTATTGCCCCATACCATTTCTTAAGAATGATAAAACCATCAACAGTCTTTTTTTTATTTTATTTTTTATTGCATTTTAGGTTTTGGGGTACATGTGAAGAACATGCAATATTGTTGCACAGGTACACACGTGGCAGTGTGATTTGTTGCCTTCCTGCCCTTCACCTATATCTGGCATTTCTCCCCATGCTCTCTCTCCCCAACTCCCCACCCCCGACTGTCCCTCCCCTATTTCCCCCCAACAGACCCAAGTGTGTAGTGCTCCCCTCCCTGTGTCCATGTGTTCTCATTGTTCAGTGGGCCCTGTACTTTCCCATCAGGCCTTGTCCAGAACAAAGAGGAGCTCATTTCAGTAGTTTCATAGTTATTCCCCTTTCATAGTTACTGCTGAATGCCCAAGCACTACTCTTCCTTGGGAGGACTGTTCCCACCCAGGATTCAGGTGGAATGAGTCAACCCACCTTAAATGAGAATACTCAGCCTGAAATCCTGGCTGAAATAGAAAACAGAATATCTCACTGTCACCTACAAGTCCTCACACAGTGTGGAGCTCCTGCCTCATGCTTCGCAGCACTTCCAGGTAACTCTGTGTGCTATGCAAGCACTCTGCTAACATAGTTTTCTTTGTTCTGGAAAATAGTGAAATATAATGATATTTTAAAAGATGAGTGGCTGCTGAAATCCCCATAACATTGCACTATTTGAGAAAAGAGAGCTTACCTGAATATTTTAGGCTTAACAACTGCCAACCAGATGGCAGGCGGCAATATAAAAGGTATTACAAAGCTCCAGCTCCTTATGTGTGTCATTTAGTAGGATATTGCAGTCAGAATCCTGTTCCATCACTGTTGGGTTGGTTAGTTCCCTCCCCGCTTTTCAATTTTATTTTCTCATACCAACACTTCAGGGAAAAACATCATCTTGAATCATTGCCCTGGATTCCTAATTTATTATCTTCACACTTATTGGCATTTTCCTTGAAGCTCTTCTAGGGGTAGAAATTGGGAAAGAGGGGTGGTTTACTAGGAGGTCCAAAGATGTGAGTTCAGAAGAAGAAATGTAGAACACACTTATTCTTCTTGTTATGCAACATGAGGCTTTTCCTCCAGTTTGTGAAAGCACTGAGAGTTTGACCCAGACTTTCTAGTGATTTTAGGAAACAAAACTGCATCATTAGTGGTGAGGTCTTGGGATTGTAAAAGCAAAATTCTCAGCTAGTGTTCAAACAGAAGCTCAGGTACAATGGGATGGGGTGTTTGGGTCAAATCCAGATGTAGTAGAAGAAATAAACTCTAAGTAGGAAGACAGTACATAGTGTTCTAAAAAATGTATGATTCAGAGGGATCAAGAAGGATAAATTTCAAGGAATTTAGAAGGCTAGGATGGAATCGGGCAGGCTGGCCACCCACAGGAGTGAATGTGGCATAGTAGTAGATAGAAGGACCGGAGTCCATTATCTGAGAGCAAGTCAAAGCCAAGGCTAAGGTTTGGACAAACCGGGGCATAGAGAAATTGTTAAGGTAGACATCCAAGCATGGACACAAGGAGGTAGTGACAAGTTATGAGGACAGTGTTACAGCCGGGCATTTATGATGGAAGTGTCACAGCGCTTCTCCACCAAGAGCTGGGGCCACAGCTGCAGTAGGGGAGACATGGAAGCGACTTGATGCAGAGGCCCATCATTCACTGCAGGGGCTTCATTTACTCTGCTGCAGAGCATCTCCCAGTGCTCACGTCAAGCTGAGTTGGCAAATCAACCTCTGCCCAGGACAACAAGGAAAAAATAGCCATAGCTTAAAGGTAAAAAATATATATATAATATATATATGTAATCAAATAGATATTAAAGATAACAGTCAATGGAGGCTCATCTGCTAAATACTTTTCCTCTGTAGAGATTGAGAATTCATTTATATCCAAATTCTCTCCAAATATTTTATGATAAATGTATTCAAGTGATAAATGTACACAGCCAGTGAGGCTTGTCTAATCAACCAAAAGAAACAAATATGCTTCCCCTCGAAAGAAAAAATATCTACCGTCACTACTATCAAGAAGGACATCATCAGCAGCAACGACAAAACACCTCATTGTGAGGTGTTTGCACGGATTCTCTGATCTTGCTCCTCTCCTTCTTTTCACTCAGCCTGTGTGTACTCAGCATCTGTATCTGAGCAGAGAGAATGAAATCATAGAAGATGAGCCGTAGCCCTAAATAGGCTGTTTAAATTAGTTCCAAGGCACGGGTAATTGTCTAACTCTTCCCTTTGCTCAGCCTGTGTAAACACAGATTTAAATGATTGATCAAAGATAGAATAGCCCCACAATGATCAAAAGAAAATTAGTGGAAGCTCAAAGAAAGTGTATTTTCTCAGAATTGAAGACTAAAGGGTTTGAAGCCCCATTCTAAGCTTTACTTTCCCTTCTACTATTTGCAAGGGGATCACTACTTGCTTAGGCAAAAAAATGGAGTTTTTTTAAAAAAGTTCAAGTTTAATGACAACTTAAAACTCTGTAGTCTCTTAATTGCCTGCTACATGATAAAAAGTAATATAAACAGTCATTTAACCTCTTTAATCCTCAGTTTTCTTATCCTCAAAATTAGAAAAAATATCTCATAGATTTATATTGATGCTTAAAGGATAGGTGGTATATTAAAACTCTTTTATAATGTCCTATTTACCATAAAGGTCCTAATGACAAGTTTGATGGTGACATTAATGAAAGAATAAATGAACAAGCCATACACATGGCTAGAGTGACATAGTGACTTCTATGCTTGGACATTATAAGCCTGCACTAGCATTTATCTTTATGGTATTTATCACTATCTGATATTACATGATATATTTATTTATATGCTGTCTGCTTCCCCATTGCCATATAAATGTCTGGGGCAGCAAATTCGTCTTATTCACCGTACTATTCTCAGTGATCAGAACAAAGCTAGCACATAATAGGCATTCAGTCAATATGTATTTGATAAATGAATGAATGACATATTCAGGTTTTGAGCTGAAATCTGCCTGAGTCCAAAGGTGTTATCTTTAAACACTAACTGTTCACAAATAAATAGACTTCAAATCACAGAGGCAGATTTCACTCAACACCATTTTGGTCTTATATAGTTTTAGTAGGTGAAATAATGTCCCTCACTTCCAAGAACTTGTGAATACATTACATGGCAAAAGGGATTTTTGCAGATGCAATTAAACTGAAGACCTTATGATGGGATGATTATGGTAGATTATTCTAGGAGTCCCATTTATTCACAAGGGTTCTTAACAGCATCCTGGAATGTTTCCAGGCTGTGGTCAAGAAAGCGATGTGACACCTGAAGCAGGGCCCAAGGAGTGCTATCATATTAGCTTTGAATATGAAAGAAGAAGCCAGGAGCCAAGGAATACAAGTGGCTTTTGGAAGCTGAAAAGACGAGGAAATAGATCCTGTTAAAGAGCTCCAGAAACACGCACCATCCTACCAACACCCTGATTTTAGCCCATGGAGAGTCGAGTCAGACTTCTGTGCTACAAAACTGTAAGATAACACATTTGTGTTATTTTAAGCCACTCAGTTTGTGTTGATTTGTGACAGAAATGATAGAAAACTAATATAATGGTACAGAGAACACTACCAGTTTGAAAAAGTCCATTGTTTATTTGCTATCAGAATACAATTTCAGACATTAGAAGAAACTAGCTCACATTTTATAAACTAATTAAATTCAATAAACTACAGAATCTTCTAAACATCCCCCGAAACTTCATGTCAAAATTAGACAATTTGAAACTTGGGACTAATCATAAACATTTCTCCCTTTCTATATGTGCTTATAAGACAACCTTGAAACCTCTGTGGATATTATTTTGCTCTGGAACTGTGGATTGCCTTCTGCATACTATTTATATCTATAGCCAAAACCTTCTTCTGCTATGTTTTCCATGCTGCCTTCCATAATAAGTTAAAAAAAAAAAAAGAAAGAGAAAAAAATAGTCTATGCTGCTACCATTTCCTACCATATTCACATCTTCCCCACACACTAATTGTTGCAGATTTCCTAGGAAGAGGCCCTAATGTGTGACTTTATCAGCAACCCTCGACTTGATGGTCTCCACCAGAGCCATCAAGCACACCTAGCCATGACGCTAAGGCTTTATGAGCCCACAGCTCCCAAGCAATGGACATTGCCGCAAAAAATTAATGTGCATCTGTTCATCACTGCAGACGGCAGAGAGAGTGGGCTGTAATTTTAGCTTCTATCCCCCAAATAATGTTTGTTGTCGTGCTGTAATCTTGGCAATCAGCGTAACAGATGAACATATCGTTTCGTCTGAAATATTTGCTAAACATGATAGGACCTTGAAAACCACACCTCAGTGTGTGTGCGTGTGTGTGTGTGTGTGTGTGTGTGTGTGTGTGTGTGTGTGTGTGTTTGAAGAGAAACCATGTGTATTGGGTAGAATTAAAAGCTGAACCATGTAAACCCTAGCTAAATAAGGTAAAATGAAGAGCTTTGCAAATTCATTGAATTAGATGCATGTCTCTTATTATACCTTTCTCTGGAACTTAGTATTTTGTAACCTTAAAAAATGAGTCTTTCAGACAGGTTCAGAAAAGCCATGCATCTATTTTTCCTTTTATAAAATAGGAAATTTAAAGGACGTACAGTTTTTAAAGTGGAATCTAATGACAATACAATTTAATTGGCCCAGTCAGAATTGGTCATATTATTATTGTGATATTGTATTAACTTGAATGCTGCAAACTCATTTGCTTATAAAGTAACCTTGACCACTGAAAGGACTCCTCATTTTTGGGGTGGAAACGCTGGCCTACATGTTGAATTGACACTCAGGTAAATCACCACTAGCACTAAACTAGGAAATCTCTTTCTTTCCAAAGTCACCTCAGAATGAAATTCACATTTGAGGCCATTGCTAGAATAAACACATTAAAATCATTTCAGGCCGGGTGCGGTGGCTCATGCCTGTAATCCCACCACTTTGGGAGGCTGAAGCGGGTGGATCATTTGAGGTCAAGAGTTCAAGACCAGCCTGGCCAACATGGTGAAACCCTATCTCTACTAAAAATACAAAATTAGCCAGGCATAGTGGCATGTGCCCATAGTCCCAGCTACTCGGGAGTCTGAGGCATGAGAATTGCTTGAACCCGGAAGGTGAAGGTTACAGTGAGCCAAGATCATTCCACTGCACTCACTGCACTCCAGCCTGGGAGACAAGAGCAAAACTCCATCTCAGAAAAACAAAACAAAATGAAAAACCATTTCATGTCCCTCTTCATCTGGCTCTACATTATATATAGCCACAACATCAATACCTTCATCATCAGTGAACTAATTCAACAAATGTGAATTTCCGCTCTGTGCTGGGTACTGCTCAAGGTTTGGGGATGCAGCAGGAAGAACAACACATTTGAGATTTCCTGCCTCTGTTGAGCCCTCATTGAATAGGCAAGACAGATGAGCAAAGTAATTCCATGTCCAGATAGTAAGAAATGCTAAATGAGAAAAAATTAGTAGGAGGGTAAGGAGGTGGGTGGTGGTAGGAAATACAGGCAGATTGTGAAAATTTGAGTGTCTGGAGAAGAGCATTCCAGGAATAGGAGACCAGAATCAGGCTTGTAAGGCCAGAGCACATTCTGTGTACTCAAATAGGAACAAGACCAAGGTGGCTGAAGCAGAAAGGGAGGAGAGTGGTAAGAGACAGAGTCAGAGAAGCAACAAGAATGTTCTCAGCCATACAAAGAACCAAGCAAGAACAATCTAGATATTCACAGAAAGAAAGTAGGCATCAGCCCCTTTTTACTGTATTTTTGGGATAACAAAATAGAAATTAGAGCCAAACACCACATGTTCTCACTCATAAGTGGGAGCTGAAAAATGAGAACACACAGACACAGGAAGGGGAACATCACATCCCTGGGCCTGTCGGAGGGGCAAGGGAAGGGAGCGCATTAGGACAAATACCTAATGCATGTGGGGCTTAAAACCTAGAAGATGGGTTGATGGGTGCAGCAAACCACCATGGCCCATGTATACCTATGTAACAAACCTGCACGTTCTATGCATGTATCCCAGAACTTAAATTAAATTTAAAAAATAAAATAAAATAGGAATTAAAACTATGTTTATGACTCTTAACCCTTGGTCTTAAACATCTAGCTTTTTGGTTTTGTTTGTATTAATATGTATGGATATACAATATAGTCTATGTATCTTATAGATTCAGGGATATTCATATTTTACATATGATAAAGGAATTACAGATTATTGCTAAGTCTCACATAAACATGTTTTCAATGTTTAATGGCTATTTTCCCCAAACTCAGTTTCATTATTACATTTCATTGAAACTAAAATGTAATTGTTAGGCCAGGCACAGTGACTCATACCTGTAATCTCAGCACTTTGGGAGGCCAAGGTCAATAGTTTGAGACCAGCCTGCCAACATGGTGAAACCCCATCTCTACCAAAAATACAAAAATTAGCTGAGTGTGGTGGTGAATGCCTGTAGTTCCAACTACTCGGGAGGCTGAGGCACAAGAATCACTTGAAACTTGGAGGCGGAGGTTGCAGTAAGCCAAGATCACACCACTGCACTCCAGCCTGGGTAACAGAGTGAGACACTGTCTCAAAAAATAAAAAATAAAGGAAAATTAAATTAGTTGTTTATAGACTATGTCATCATAATCCTATGATCCTCTAAGAAACAAACAAACAAAAAATACTTCTGATTAACCTGAAATATGCTATCAAACACATATTACAGTATCAGGAATGTTTCAAAATTTGAAAAGTTATCTATCACAGAAAATACAGTACATTTATCCCCTTTCGTGAGCTATAAAATGAATAAACTTTGACTTATTTTGATACACTGTTTGTGCAAACTTACATGTTAACTTTAACTCAAAGCAAGACATTGTCTTTTATGTCCTTTTCCTTGGGGCCACCTGCTGAGAGACAAGATGCTTTTATTCCAGGGCATTGTTTTGTCTCCATTTTTATTATTATTAGCAACAGTAATCATAGTAGTAGCAGTGGAGATAGAAGTGAGTACTACAGTGATAGTATCTGTAATGTGTTTATCAAGTATTTATTGAGTGTGCCATTATATCTCTGCCTATTGGCTCTGCCTGACCTTGCTCCACACGAAAACTTAAAATCAGATGAGATAGTTCAGCAACAAACAGCCTGTCAAGTAGCTTCTAGCTTACTAGCAGAACCTCCAAATTCAATTTCTTAAACTTTTCTCACGTGGCCTATACCTAAGTGTGCCACCAGTGGCAGTGGGTTAGCCTGAAATTATAACCTCGTAGTGATAGAAGAGTTCTACAAAACTTTTTGCTCTAATGATAAATCCTGTTCATTGTTTGCCTATTATTAGGCCCACGTCAAAGCACTTCATGAGCATTTAAGCCTCAGAACCACCCTAGGAGGTAGATCTAATGATTATGACTCCCAGATCACAGATGAGGAAACTAAAGCACAGTTTTAGTGCTTAGGTTATTTGCCAGCCGAAAAAAACCCAGGGAAACAACCTGCACCTGTGATGTACCGCTGGGATTGTGCCCAGCACTTCTGCACTCTTCATCACATCCTTTATGCTGGCTTTTTAAAATGAGGATCAGATTGTTGACCAGAACATACACACATCTGGATTAGCAAAGATTATTTTCTTGGCTAAATGTTAGTTAGGCTCTTAGATCCTCAACTAGATTAGTCTGTGCACTTCCTTGTAAAATACAGCTTCAGAAAAGAACCTTGCAAAGTCAGTTTACCAAGAACTCCTCACCCTCTATATTCAATCATCTCAGATATCTGATCAGAATCTGCATGCTCCACCATCCCCCAGGTGATGTCTGGTCCCCCTGGCCTGTCTTCAGCAGGAATCTTGTTTGGTCTGTTTAGTCGGAATCACCCGGACCCCTGCTGTTTTCTCTTAGTAAATTTCCATCCACTGACTCCCAACCTGTTTCTTGGCTATAAATTCCCATTTGCCAGGATATATTTGGAATTGAGCCAGTTCTAACTTAGACCTTTTTTCCTATTGTGAGAGTCTTTAATAAAATCTGTTTTTACCCCATTAACTACTATCCAGCTATGGCTTTTCTTTGACAGAATCTCCTAGTTCACCCTGTCACATTCAGTGTGGTAATGAGCACAGCTGCATCTGTTACTGGCTCCATTCTCTATGCCTAAAAATTCATGAGGGGCTGGATGTGGTGGCTCACACCTGTAATCCCAGCACTTTGGGAGGCTCCGGTGGGCAGATCACTTGAGGTCAGGAGTTTGAGACCAGCCTGGTCAACATGGTGAAACCCATCTCTACTGAAAATACAAAAATTAGCCGGGGTTGGTGGTGGGCCCTGTAATCCCAGCTACTTGGGAGGCTGAGGGAGGAAAATTGCTTGAACCTGGGGGGCAGAGGTTGCAGTGAGCCGAGATTGCGCAACTGCACTCCAGCCTGGGTGACAGAGTGAAGCTCTGTCTCAAAACAAACAAACACAAAATTCATGAGGACAGGCAGCTGATGTTGATGTCGATCTTCACACTTGTTTTACTTGCAGCCTCAGTGATTTTACTGGTCTAAGATGATGAGACTTTTTAACTTCATTTTCACCTAGGACACCAATTAGAAAGAGACTGTCCTTTTGATGCCTTTTAAATAATATTCATGACACACCATGTTGACCCCAGTCCGGTTGTGTACGCAGGTGAGATGGAAAATGTGAATGAAAAACCAGAGCTCTATTTCTTACCAGTGCTGCCTCTGAACTGACCACACACAGCACAGTACACAGGCCACCCAGCTGTCCTTTAGCCCTCCCTTATGAGACAGTAAGAGGCTTCTTCCGAGGTCCTGACAAGCTGAAAATTCTTTGTTCAAATTATTTTCTCAGAATGTCTTGGGATTTGTTGCACTTAGTGGCAACCCTGCTGTGATCTTGCAGGAAGGAAGACTATCCAAGAATTAAAACGTCACCAGCATCATTTCCAACACTTCTGGATCCTCTAATCACCTAGGCAAAACATAAGAAATAAAAACCCTGTTTTGCTTTCTCCCCTCTCTTCTATCGCTGTAAGTCTGAGCCTGCCTAAGCCTTAACTGGCTGAGTGTTAACTCATCCAATGAGTTCAAAAGAGACGGACAAAGCAAGGCACACAGAGACGCCTGTGTCACAGTGGAACCAGCCTAGGAGAGCTCAGGCTTACAGCTGGCAGCTCCTGGGGCTGCCCTGGAGGAAGCACTGGGACAGAAGGACACTGTGGCTGCTGACTACTGACAAGTCTTTGGCCTAATTTATTTGAGTAGTTCAGAAAAAAACGAATTTTCTGGAATTTCCAAGGTATTTGCATCAGGTTGGTGTGGGACCACATTTTCAAGTCTTCAAAGCTTTCCAAAAAATGTCTTGTAGAAACTGAATTTGACTCTGCTTTGTCCTTATGCTGATGGATGCCAATGGTGTAGCCATTTCTGTCCTTGTCACTAAGTGATGCATTCCTCTCTAGTTGTGTTCTCATTTCATCCATTATTTCAGACGTCTTTGAAACCATGCAAATTTTATTTTACCTAATGTGTACCGAAACTCATTGAATGACACACTTAATTTTTCTTATTTGATCAATATTTGGTTAATTGAATGAATAGAGACAATCTGTTTAAAGAGAGAATCTGTACTATTTCCTTCAATGTCTATTCTTCCTCCTCCCTCATCACCCCCTCCTAATCAATAATAGCTGTTTTTTTCTGGATCCCATGGAACTTGAGTCAGGCTGGTGGAACTGGTTTCGGGTCCTAAATTTGCCACTCATTGTGTGTGAGGCCTTTGAGAAGTTTTCTTCTCTAAGTATCAATTCTTTACACACAAATTAAGAGCAGTAACCCACCTAACTCAGAGGCTCGTATGGTAATTAAATGAGATAATTTAAATAAAGCAAGTGTCAGAGTGCTCAAAACAGCATAAACATTTAATAAGTGTTAGCTCGTATCACCACTTCCCCTTTCATAAATTTAAAAGAAAGTTAATGAATTTTTGCCAATCCTGGAATGCTATCATCCTTATAAAGTATGTATTTTATAATTTAAAATAAAAACTCTTAAAATTATGCTCTTCTCTGGAAACATCCCAATCAACAAACTTTGCCAATGTGTAAATAAACAGTATGGGTCACCCCACAATTTAAAATTGGATGGTTTTCCTGGGTTTGTGCCATCTCTCCTTTTTCCCATATCAACGGTTCTGCTGGATGTAAAGTCTATGAAGGAAATTATTTTATGGGCACACAGTCTGCTCAATATGCAGAACATAATAACAGCAGCACCCAGCTGGCTGAGGGCTGAGGATGTGGTCTTATCAGCCCTGGAGTTTGGCTAAGGCAGGAAACAGAGAGCCATTCTCCTTCAATAAATAGAAGACAGCTGGAGTCCCCCAGCTCCTCTTCTTAAGGGGACCTTTGATCACCTCTCAGCCATGTCTTCATGTAGGAATAGGGCATGGTGTCTGATGAATGGGGACCAGAACTTGGGGGAAGGTAGGGGAACAAGAAAACATGCCATCTCAGGTAGAAATTAAGAGAAGGAAAAATTTTGTAAAATACAAAATATTTGTTTTTCACATATATTCCTTTTGTATATATGTATATATGTATAATTCCATAATATATTCCTTTTCTGCTCATTCCCTAGTTTCTCTCTAGCTTCTGGAATAAAGGTGCAGGACTGGGCAGAGGAAGATTCTGCGGGCTCTTGCTACCATCAAAAGCTCCGTAAGTGCCGCATTTACCGAGGGAGGGCAGCTTCAAAGATTTCATTTCCACTTACAGTCTATGCAGCTCTACAAAAGAGCATTGATTTTGGTTAAATTGATTTCATTCATAGTTGGTTTGGATGGTGTATTCAAAAGATAGGTCATATCACACTGCCAGTGTACAGGAGTCTGGGGGGCAGACTTCTTCTTGTGTGTGTGCATGTAGTCATAAATATTGCCCCTACTCACAGGTGGGTGGGATTTGGCCTTTGAGGGGCCTGAAAAGACATTTTCGCAGTATGGGCCACTCCGGACAGGAGTATTACACTGCAATTTGGGTTACGTCAAAAGCATAAAATCAGGCTTTTCAATATTGCTTCTAACTGCCTGTGCAGCAAATATCCATTTGTCTTATTACTTTATATTAATGCACATTAGCTATTGACCCTAATTTAGCTGAAATATATAATGACAGACAGATGTACCAAGTGTCAATTAATTATGAGAAACTCAAATTTCTAATAACTCTAATAATTCCATGAATTCCGAGTAGTAGCTACTGTGGAAAATACCTGCATGACTATTTTAAACAAGTAGGCAAGAGTGTTCATGATCACTGTATTTGACTGCAAACTTCAAGCAGGATGGCATTTAAAAACCATATAATATATCAAAAATCATAGTACCAAACAGCAGAAGGCTTCTGCTGAAAAATATTCAAGATTATACACGTGTGAACATGCAACACATGCGGTTTTATATTAACAAATGCCATCAACTTTCAATTATTTATTCAAATGAAAGGCAGCTGCTAGTTTAAAAAAATAAAAGATACAGATACAAGATTTCAAACTCATTTAAAGATGGCTGATGGCTATAGGCTGCATCCTATGGTCTTTCTTACTCAGCTAGATGTGAATCTACTTATCTATCCTCTGTTCAGATCAATATTAAAATCGGTTTCATTCTCTAAGCAGCCACTGACTGATGGTAATTGGGCAGAGATGAATAAAACGTCGGTGTCTGGAGAACTCAGTGTGAGATTAAAAACATATCATAGTTGGATTATACAGATATACATGCACATCCCACATGCAAACATAGAATGCATATGTTTTAATGTCACTTTTCAGCAGTATTCTTTTAACTGGGGATATGCAAAAAAATCATCTGGGGTTCTTTTTCAAACACAAATGCTTAGGTTCTACCATCCAAATAAGTTGATTTAACAAGACTGGGGTGGGCCTCAGGCAATGCATTTTTAATAAGTTAAACACATACCAGTTGATTCTGAGAACTGCTTCAACTACTGCATTAAAAATCAAACACCACCCCACCCCACCCTCCACAAAAAAAAAAAAAAAAAAAAAAAAAGATTAGCTTTTAGGCACTTGAGGAAGAGCCCTCAGCCTTTCCCAAGACATATAAATGCTACCACCAGTGACCAAATTGTTAAAACCAATATAGGAATAACCCTTGATTACACACTTTCTCATCCCTTCCACCACCCAGGGCTCTGGCTCTATCTCCAAAACACTTCTCAATATGTCCAGTTTTTAGTTCAAGCTGTCATCTCCCCACCTACCCTGCTGCTTTTTTCCTGGAAATTAGCATGGTGCCAGACACATGATATCTGCTCGACAAATATTTGTTGAAAGAATGAGCAAACAACTGAGCAATTAGGAATTGTGTATTTATTTTTCAACATCTACTTGCACAAGACCTGGTATATACAAAATCGAGTTAATACGAACAGACATTAAATTGAAAAGAATGCTGTTCATATATCTAAGTGTAGGACACATGACATGAGTCAGACTGAATCTCAGGGAGAAGAAATAGCCTCCCAGCACACTGACCACCACTCGTACCCAGGGACCTGGAGACCTGTGGCCCAAGCCCATGTCATCTCCTGTTTCACTCCTACCCACAGCAGACAAGCTGGTGAAAGGCATGTGCCAGAGCAAACCAGCTTCACAGTCCACATGAGGGTATCTGGTGGCAAAACATCAATTATCACCTCCTCATCTGAGAAGCAGAAGATTGGATTTCTGGAGGGTCTCCACGGCCCACTTGTGTTCTGTTCAATTCTAATGCTTAAGTAAAACACCCTCACAAAGGACAAAGGTGATGAAATCACTGCTTGGAATGAAGCAAACCTGAATGTAAATGGAAAAATAATAAGGTCAGAACGGAAGAGGAGACACACTATATAAATAGGCTTTGTAAACTAACACGCACCCGAAAGGCACCCAGAGAAAAGCAGCTGTCCTGACCACCACGGAAGGAAATGCTTCAGGATTGAGGACAGTTCCTGTGGGTCACGGCATTGGTTGTGTTCAGTCAGTGCCAGAGTTCAGGAGCCGGAGCTAAAGGCAACTGACAGAGCTAACCTATCTTCAGGTGGGTTGACGCGTCCACCAGGCCACGAGCAGGAGAAGTGAATATCACAGTCCAGGTACCACAGAGTATTGTAGGCTTGAGATGTATAAAGAGATTCTGGGAGAAGACAAAGGAGGGGACAAAATAAAGAACTAAGTGGCCACTGAGGGGCCATCCTGGAAAGGTGGGGAGTGCTCCCAGCTCCCAGCTCTCCCCAGACTTCACTTATCCCCTCTCTGTGCCCCCATCAGGGACACAAATTAAGGCAAATTGGCTTGGTCTCTCCAATTCAGTTAAAATGTTTATTGTTTGTTGTCCAGGATTCTAAATCACTCAGAAGGGAGCTTATTTGTTCTCTCAAGTTCTCCATTACCCCTGTGGGGGGTTGGGAGAGAGCTTTGACTGAGAAAAAGCCCCAGCAGTAATTAAATACAAAAGGCCTCCCCGCGCTCGGAATTGGCAGCCGGCTCCAGCCAAGCAGAAAGGGGAGGATTTGATTTTAATCACACAGATTTCATATTTTATTTTGCTCATTAAAATTCCTGATAAGGATTTACTTCAGCATTCTTTGGTTCTCCCTGAATATTTGAAGAGGGTCTTTTAGAAATGTTTCTCTTTCACTGCAAATGTTGCCTGATCCCTGCCTCCTCCATGGTCTGAAGAGATTGCTTCCACCTTGCTCAGATCCAAGGTGCGAGAAGCTTCTGAGAGAAAGAGAAAAGAAAAATTTAGGGATGGCATGCCACCACTGTGTAATTACAGCCATGCTGCCTCTGCTCAGCCCAAGTGAAAAAATCAATTATCTAAGAATGCAGGCCTGGAATCAAGATGAAGAAAAACTTTGCTCTCTGAAGTTATCTAGAACTTCTAGGAAAATAAGGAATTCTAGGTCTGTATAAAACTGTACTGCTGGGGAGGGAAGCAAATCCTTTTTAGAAGAAACTGCTGAGACGCCTACAGGCCTCTGTGCCCAGGTGGGCTGCCTCTCTGGGTGTGGTGGGATCCCGGGCCTCAGCTCCAGGGTGGCCTCGTTCCTCTGCTATGGGCAGGGCTAAATTGTCACCCACCAGGCACAAATTGGAAAGAGGCAGGGAATGTTTTAATCTTCAAAAGTACATCAATGCCAATACCTTCTTGCCCACAGAGAATCGAATTTTAGTTTAGAGATGTATAAATATATATTCATGTGTGTGTGTATATATATGTTCAATATATACAGAATTAGAGCTATAGTATTATAGCTATATAGAATAGTATATAGTATTATAGATATATTCTATATATGCATATTCTACATATAGTATCATTATATACTCTCCATCTGTACCTCTCCGGATCCTTGAATCTCTTTGACTGCATCTATGATGAGGATTTGCAAGTACCACGTTCTATATTCTGGATTCTCTGGATGAAGCCTGTCCTCCTGGAGAGGGAAAGGGAGACAAAGGTCTCGGCCTCAGTCCTTGGCACTGGTGAAGGGCACTTGTGGGCTGAGCCACATCACTAGACTCCCTTCCTAGTGAAAGCTCCAGTATCCAAAGCCCAGTACATTCTCACTGTGCACTGCTTCAGATGTGCTGTATTCTGACAGCAAATGCGAGAAGTTCTGATTTGGCATAAATATATACCAAAACATTCCTTTATGTCCTCTATGTTTACCCATATAATATTAGATTGCCGGATGGCATTATTTCAGGAGATCATTCTCAGTCTCATTTATGTGCGCAAACACCTACGAAATTACGCCAATTATTGCTAGTTTGTTAACTTCGACTAGCAAGTAGAAACAATTTACCTTTTGTCATTTTACTCCAACAAAACTGTATTCCCACTGAAGTAATTTTAACACCTATCAAAATGCGGAAAGAACCAAAAAACAATGAGATTACATATATACGTTTGTGCATATATGTACACATATATATCCCACTTTTAGTTGATTAGAATATATATAAATTGTGATTCTATTAATAGACAATAAATGGTGATGAGGTTTTAAGATGTCCTAAGAACCCCTGATCAGGAAATCTGATCAAGTTACTCTAGGCAGGAGGGATGACTGCTTGCCAAGATATGCAGACTGTTTTCCATGTTCAAAGTGTTCATATGGGAGAAAACTAGGAATTAAGAATGAGAAAGATGTGTCCTTAATTGACCTCTATCGAGCTCATCGGGGAGGAAAGTGGGTCCCTTCTTTCCTGCAGTGCAGCCCTCTGTTCTGGACTCTACCTCAAGCATTTTGTCCTTTTCAGTCTTTTGTGGGCTAATGCTATTTCTTAAAGAACAAAATCTTGTCCGTCACAATAGAATGTAAGGCCCTGCTCTTGTTCGAAGCCTGTGCATTCCCACTTCCTGCAGTCTCTTTACTTAGCAGCAAATTTTCCTTCATTAAAATTAAGCCTCATTTCTTGCTCATCTTTTCCTGTTTTTCTCAGCAAAACTGAGTGCAATCCTGAACCTGTTTTTCTTGCTGCTTTATTTTCTTGTCATTTCATAACTGAATCCTCTTTCCCTCTAAAAACAATTGAGAGTTTTATTCCAACCTATTTTGCCTCTCCTTTGTGTGGGAAACTAGAGAAAGAGAAGATGAGGAGTGTGGGTGTGTGTCTATGTGTGGGAGGTGTAGGTTTGTGTATGTGTGTGGGGGCTGTGGGTATGTGTAAGTCTGTAGAAAGAGTGGGTGTGGGTATGTGTATGTGTGTAGGGGTGGCGATGTGTGTGTATGTGTGAGTGGGGGTGTGTGTATGAGTGAGTGGGGGTGTGGGTGTGTATACATGTGTGGGGGGTGTGGGTATGTGTACATGTGTGTGGGGTGTGGGTATGTATAAGTGTGTGGGGGGAGTGGATGTAGGTGTATGTGTGTGGGGGGTGTGGGTGTGACTGTGTGTAGGGGGTACAGGTGTGTGTATGTCAGTGTTGGGTGTGGGTGTATGTGTGTAGGGGGTATGGGTGTGTGAGCATGTGGGTGTGGGTGTGGGTGTATGTGTGTGTGGGGTATGAGTGTGTGCATGTGAGTGTTGGGTGTGGGTGTATGGGTGTAGGGGTATGGGTGAGTGTATGTACATGTTGGGTGTGGGTGTATGTGTGTAGCGGTATGGGTGTGTGTATGTGGCTGTTGGGTGTGGGTGTATGTGTTGGAGAGTGTAGGTGTGTTTATGTGTGTGAGTGGGTTGTGGGTGTGAGTATGGGTGTGTGTATGTATATAGTGAGGTGTGGGTGTAAGGGGGTATATAAGTGAGGGAGGTGTGGGTGTGTGGGGCAGTGAGTGTGTATCTGGATGTGGGGTGTGGGTATGTGTGTTTGGGGGGGGTGTGGGTGTATGTGTTGGGGGGTTGTGGGTGTGAGTATGGGTTTGTGTATGTTGTGTAGTGATGTGTGGATGTACGGGGTATATAAGTGAAGGAGGTGTGGGTGACGGTGTGTAGGGTCGTGAGCATGTGTATGAGGGTGTGGATGCTGGTGTGTGTATGTGGGTGAGGGGGTGTGGGTGTGTGGGGAGAGTGTGTGTATGTAGGTATGGGTGTGGGTGTGTATATGTGTATGTGTATGAATGAGTGTGTGTGTGTGTGTGTGTATGAGTGAGTGGGGGGGTGTGTGAGGTATGTGGTGTGTGTATGGTTAGCAGGTAGGAGGTTAGGAAGTCCTAAATGTCCAGGATGTACCAGAAGGATCCATTTGTGTATTCTGGCATAAGGGTTTTGTGCAGAATCTAGGATTACTGGTTGTTTTTCAATATATGTATGCTCATTGCAGAGATAGCATGGCCTTACATATGCATCTGCAGTGGCAACTGCTCAAAGTAATACTCGAGGGTCAGATTCCTAGACAGGGAGGTAACAGAAAAAAATTGTGGGATTAGCATTGGATTCTGTAAAACAGCAGATCTCAGGCTCTGATAAATCTGCCCCTACCTTCGCTATCTGCCCATCTCTTTAGTTTATGCTCATTTTCCCTTCTTCTCTCAATCAGGTTATCTACCTAACTTCTCTTTAAGGGCCAACATAGATACATGGAATTCTATAGATCTAAATTTTCATAATTGCCAGATTCTCTGAGCAGCACCAAAGACTCCGCTTCCTTTGATAGGCAGAGACATAAAATGGCCGTTCAATGTTCTCCAGTAGGATGGGGTTGCAGCAGAGTCCAGGGTCCCTGGGTACAGTTACTACTTGGAGGCAAGGAAAGGGGAGTGCACCTAAGGCTGGAATCACGTGCACCAGTGTTCTGATCAGACTGGCATGGGGCTCACACTGTAAATATGAGTGTTGAGAAGACATTTTGAGGCATTCAGAGACGAGCTCCAGAGAACACCATATGGTTGTGGTGGCCATTTTAGCCATTCTTCAGTTTCCATTTGACTTTCTTAACTCCTATGCCCACTAAAAACCTAGGCCCTCATTAAAAGATGGCTAAACCAGCCTGGCTAACATGGTGAAACCCTGTCTCTACTAAAAATACAAAAATTCACTGGGCGTGGTGGTGTGCGCCTGTAATCCCAGCTACTCGGGAGGCTGAGGCTCTATGGCCTGGCTGGAGTGCAGTGGCACAATTTTGGCTCACTGCAACCTCCACCTCCCAAGTTCAAGTGATTCTCCTGCCTGAGCCTCCCGAGTAGCAGGAATTACAGGTGCCTACCACCACGCCCAGCTAATTTTTGTATTTTTGGTAGAGATGGGGTTTTGCCATGTTGGCTCGGGTGGTCTCAAACTCCTGACCTCAGGTGATCCACTTCCTCAGCCTCCCAAAGTGCTGGGATTACAGGCATGAGACACTGTGCCTGGCCTTAAAGACTAATTGATATAATCAGAGTAAAATGCATAGCACAATTCCTGGTATGTAGTAATGCAATACTCAAAACCTCAGCTTTCATCATCAGAAAGGCATACAACAGTTACCACGTGCTGGGCATTTTACTAAATATTGAGGACATATAGGCAGATAAGAAAAGAAATCATTCCTAGCCTCAACTAGCTCACAATCTAAAAGACGTTTTCCTTTGCACAATTAAGAGGGGCAAACTTATTTAAATTCTCCTTCTTTGTTATATGAGACAACCGAAGTTCAAAGAAGTTAATAAAATTGTCTAAAAGTTACACAGCTAATAGTGGGCAAAGCCACGATTTGAACCCAAGTTCAAGTTATTATAAAGGTCCCTCTGTCTGCTTTCCAATACATTAGTGAGGATCGAGGAGTAAAACTGAAAGAGAAAGGGATTTGGTCACTCGTGAGCCTTTGTGTTGCCCCGTTATTACAGAAAGTTCAAGAATGAACAGGCAAGATGAGAGGAGCAGACACTGCAAGGAGTGACCCTGTACAGTGAGAGCTGAAACCTCACTTGCCTGCTGGCCTGGTAAGCTGGGAAGTTTCAAAAGGAGAAAGAATTGGCTGTGGGCTGTGGCTTGACCCACTGTGCCAGGGTTCCCATGTCTTAGATCCTTACCAGTAAGGGTGACAAGGACAGCTGACACCAAGCATGCACTGTGGGCTCCCATCCCCAGTCCTCTCTACTCAGGAGGAGTGTTGCCATTTCCACAGAGACTCCACAGGGGGATCAGAGCCACTGTGGTTTTAGTTAAAGCCTTTGCTTCTAACTGGAATTTTCTTATTTTCTTTCTCATTCTTTGTAATTTTCAAGTACTAGCTTATTTAAAAAAATAAAACACACTTTTTTTTAAGTATCACTATTGTTTCTAAATGTTTAGTTTATTCTATGGGTTTAGCCTTCTCCCTTAATCATTTACATTTGTACTTCATTGGCTTCCAAAGTTTTTTTTTCTGATATCTTTAAGACTTGTCGAATATATACTATTTTCTCTTAACCTTTTACCTTTATTGTGACTTAAGCTCTGCTATTTTAAAGATATTTTAGCATTGGTAAAGTATTAATTACATTCTATTCTTCTAGTTTTCCGTTATTGCATATAGGCCATCTTTCCTTTACTTGTTTTCTAATTTTTTCCCATATTTGATTTATGCTTATAAAAACCTATGGAAAGTATAGCCATGGTGGCCATGTTTTCATTTTAAAAAATTCTTTTTGCTTAGGATTGCCTTGGCTATTTGGGCTCTTTTTTGGTTCCATATAAATTTTAAAATATTTTTTCTAGTTTTGTGAAGAGTGCCATTGGTAGTTTGATTAGAATAGCATAGAATTTGTAAATTGCTTTGGGAAGTATAGCCAATGAATGATCATGATTCCTCCTATCCATAAGCATGGGATATTTTCCATCTGTGTCTTCTATGATTTCTTTGAGCAGGGTTTTGTAATTCTAGTTATAGAGACTTATCACCTCCCTAGTTAGCCGAATTTCTAGTTATTTTATTTTGTGTTGTGGCAATTGCGAATGGGATTGCCTTTCTTATTTGGCTCTCAGTTTGATTTTTGGTGGTGTATAGGAATGCTAGTAATTTTTGCACATGGACTTTGTATCCTGCAACTTTGCTGAAGTTTATTTTTTAATCAGCTGAGAGAGCTTTTGGGATAAGACTATGGGGTTTTCTAGCTATAGAATCATGTCATCTGCAAACAAAGATAGTTTGACTTCCTTTCTTCCTATTTGGATGCCCTTTATTTCTTTCTCTTGCCTGAATGATCTAGCTAGGACTTCCCATACCATTTTGAATAGAAGTGGTGAGAGAGGGCATTCTCATCTTGTGCTGGTTCTCAAGGGGAATGCTTCCAGCTTTTGCCCATTCAGTATAATGTTTACTGTGGGTTTGTCATAGATGGCTCTTATTATTTTGAGGTATGTTTCTTTAATACCTACTTTATTGAGAGTTTTTAACACAAAGCGATGGTTAGTTTTATCTAAAGCCTTTTCTACATCTACTGAGATAATCATGCGGTTTTTGTCTTTAGTTCTGTTTATGTGATGAATTACATTTATTAATTTTCATATGTTGAACCAACCTCGCCTCCAGTGATGAAGTCTACTTCATCATGGTGGATTAGCTTTTTAATGCGTTGCTGGATTTTGTTTGCAAGTGTTTTGTTGAGAGCGAAAGTGGAGGAATCATGTTACCTGACTTCAAACTATACTACAAGACTACAGTGACCCAAACGGCATGCTACTGGTACTAAAACGGGCACATAGACCAATAGAACAGAATAAATAGCCCAGAAGTAAAGCAACACAGCCACTACTATATGATATTTTATTTTATTTATTTATTTAGAAACAGTGTCTTGTTTTGTTGCCTGGGCTGGAGTGCAATGGCATGATCTCAGCTCACTGCCAGCTCTGCCTCCCAGGTTCAAGCAGTTCTCCTGCCTCAGCCTCCCAAGTAGCTGGGATAACAGGCATCCATCACTATGCCCAGCTAATTTTTGTATTTTTAGTAGAGACGGGGTTTCACCATGTTGCCCAGGCTGATCTCAGAACTCCTGACCTCAGGTGATCCACCCACCTTGGACTCCCAAAGTTCTGGGAGATCACTACCAACTGATCTTTGACTAAGCTGACAAAAACAAGCAATGTGAAAGACTCCCTATTCAATAAATGGTGCTAAGACAACTAGCTAGCCATATGCAGAAGACTGAAGCTGGACTCCTTCCTTACACCCTACACAAAGATCAACTCAAGATGAATTAAAGACTTAAATGTAAACCCAAAACTGTAAAACCTCTGGAAGATAACCTAGGCAATGCCATCCTAGATATAGGAATGAGCGAAGATTTCATGATAAAGACACCAAAATCAATTGTAACAAAAGCAAAAACTGACAAATGGGATCTAATTAAACTTAAGAGCTGTTGAACAGCAAAAGAAGCTATCAACAGAGTAAACAGACAACCTACTGAATGGGAGAAAATATTTGCAAACCATGCATCTGACAAAGGTCTAGTAGCCAGCATCTATAAGGAACTTAAACAAATCTACAAGAGAAAAACAACCCCATTGAAAAGTGTGCAAAGGACATGGACAGAAACTTCTCAAAAGACGATATACATGCAGCCAACAAACATATCAAAAAAAGCTCAATATCACTGATCATTAGAGAAATGAAAATCAAAACCGCAATGAGATACCATCTCGCACAAGTCAAAATGGCTATGACTAAAAAGCAAAAAAGTAACAGATGCTGGTGAGGTTGTGGAGAAAAGGGAATGCTTATACACTGTTAGTGGGAGTGTAAATTAGTTCAACCATTGTAGAAAGCAGTATGGTGATTCCTCAAAGACCTAAAAGCAGAACTACCATTCAATCCAGCATTCTTGTTACTGAGTGTATACCCAGAAGAATATAAAGCATTCTACCATAAAGACACATGCACTCAAATGTTCATTTCAGCACTCTTCAAATAGCAAAGACATGGAATCAACCTAAATGCCTATTAGTGACAGATATGAATAAAGAAAATGTGGTACATATACACCACGGAATATTATGCAGCTATGAAAAAGAACAAGATCATGTCTTTTGCAGGAACATGAATGGAGCTAGAGGCTATCATCCTTAGCAAACTAACTCAGGAACGGAAAACCAGATACAGCATGTTCTCACTTATAGTGAGAGCTAAATGATAAGATCTTATGAAGAAAAAGAAGAAACAGCAGACACTGAGGTCTACCTAAGAAGGTGGGTAGGAGGGAGAGGAGCAAAAAAGATAACTATTGGGTGCTGAGCTTAGTATCTGGCTGGCATAATGATATGTAAACAACCCCCATGATATAAACCTTCACATGGACCCCCAAACCTAGAATAATAATTTTTTAAAAAGGAAAAAAAACTTTCACACATTGGGCTCTTTTCAGATGTTAGGGTCCAGAACAAGCAGACCAAGCCCTGCTCCCATAGAACCTACCAGTGAGTGAGATCCAAGAGCCCGATAATCAATGGACTTTGGTGAGGATTAACTTGCAATCTTCTGAATCTCTGTGGGAGGGGGTTTGTAGAGGCCATTGGTCAGTCTGGGGTGGCCTTTGCAGAGGGCACCAGAGGGGCACCAGGACTAATAAGGCCCATTGATGATGTGCCGTCTCTGCTCTTACCTACTGGTGGGCTCCATGGAAGCAGAGCTCAGTCTGTGGCTGGACCCTAAATCTGAAATACATCAAATGGATGCACGTTTCAGCTTGAACTATTGACATCTTGGGCTGGCTACTTTGCTGGAGGCTATCCCATGCCTGTGTTTAGCCACAGCCCTGAACACTGCTCTCTACATGTCATTAGCAATTCCCTTTCAGACGTTGTAAAATGTCCCCTTGGCAACAAAACCAACTCTGGCTGAGAACCTCGACTTTAATACTTACAATCATCTTTCCTGATAGGCAAGGCTGCTAGTCTCACTCTTCATTTTATAATAAAGCAAGCTCAGGCTGAGAGGCTATGATTTCCCCAAAGTCACACAGAGTGACAGAATGGTCCAGGTGACTAGATTTCCAAACTACAAATCCAGTTCTCATTTGAACACCTGATGTCAGTACTTCATACCTGACAAGTGGCCAGGAGATTGTCCTCAGAATAGGACGAGGCGGACTTTGCTTTACAGTGTGCACCCTGGACTGCATCACCCCTGGAAGGCTGCGTCACCCCTGGAGGCTGTGCCCATGAAGTCAGCGCTTCTGCCAGTGAGGTTGCTGCTGATGCAGACAGACTCAGTGGGCTCTGATATTACGCAGATTAAAGGAGGGGAAAGATCCTTGGCCTCCCTAAAATCGTTTTCAGTGATGGCCTCTGGACTAGAGGATAAGTTGACTTTTAATCAGAAAAACAGTTAACTCAGCACTGGAATAGCCCCCTCCAAGTCTTTGACATCATCCTCACTCTCATTCCAAATCTCCTTAAGACAGAGTGTCTTAGACAACTAACTGGGCCAGGATGCAGCAAAATTAACCCAGCTGTATTGATTAAGAGAGGAGATGCAAGCTAATGGCAAGTGTAGCTCCCAAGAATCAAACTGATGACCTGTTGAGACCCAAGCAGGAAGTTGGCCAAGGAGTTGCTCAATGCAAGTGCAGGGTATCCTATCAAGCACAGAGAACAACAGTGATGGGCATCCTGAAAGAAAGGCGTCTCTACCTAGGGGCTCTGTTTGCAAGTAGCAGGACTCAGCACAATGTAGAGTCCAGTTCCTGAAAGGAGGAACCAATAAAGCACACCACGATGCCTATTCCAGGATAAAACTAGGGGGCCAGGTTAGGAAATGGAATCAATACTATTAAAGAAGTGAACTTCAGAACAAAGTAGAGGGCTTTCTCATGGCCAAGGTATCCAATCAAAGTTATGTAAAAAGCAGAGGCCATGTGACGCAGAGCTCACAGCATGCAGGACAGGAACTGGTAATACTAATCCCTCCTGTCTCAGAGGAGCATTGGTCTTGGGAGCCGTAGGGAGAATGAAGGAGATCCACCAGGTATATGACTCACAGGCCAGGAGCCAAACAGGTTCTAGGAAAACAGTTTAGCCTCTTTGGATCTCACAGAATTTGAGAATCTCCTAATGAAAAAAAAAAAAAAAAAAAAAAAAAAAAAAAAAAAAAAAAAGTATTATGATCAATTGGTTAATAATTTTTAAAATAGCACAAAAAAAAAAAAATTTATTTTG
>CAUYQU010071720.1:0-30466 GCA_963574635.1 Cheracebus regulus | reverse complement strand
TCAAGCCATCTTCCCATCTCAGTCTCCCCAGTAGCTGGACTGCAGGCCTGCACCACCATGCCTGGCTATTTTTTTGTATTTTTTGTAGAGATGGGTTTTTTTCCTTTGCTCAGGCTGGAGTGCAATGGCACGATCTTGGCTCACCACAACCTCTGCCTCCCAGGTTCAAGCAATTCTCCTGCCTCAGCCCCCTGAATAGCTGGGAATATAGGCGCCTGCCACCACGCCCAGCAAATTTCTGTATTTTCAGTAGAGATGGAGTTTCAATGGTACATTTTATACAGGTTTTATTAATACATAATTAAAAGCTAGATAGCAAGCAAAACTTCTTGAGTTATGCATCATGAGAAATGCCTGAGGAACATTAAATGTCACTGACAGATTAAACACTGAAAAAGATACAGCAGAACATCTTAAATCATTAGACAGAACAAATAACAGTATAAGAACCAGTAAGCTCTTTAAAGATAGGCACCATACTTAGTTTTCATTGCCTGGCACAAAGTACTATGCAATAAATATGAAGTGAACAAATAAAATAAACACTGTCCCCCATATCCTCAAGGAAGAACAAACCACAACTAAGGTAAGCATATGCATTCGTATACTCAGATGCCAGAGAATATCTGGAAATACATGGCCTCTAGCTACCTTCTTCTGACATGAAACAATTCATTTTGCACATCCTCCAGACTGCCAAGTGATATCAGTCTAACGATTCCTAAAGCCAGAGTTAAGTGCTGACTCATTTAAGAGACATAAAGAGAGTGTCAGATTTGGGACACACTGTCTGTTTATTTCTAGATAAAAAAGAAACCATCATACCTACATTAGGATCCTGTCTACATTTTGAAATTTTGCTTAGTAAATACAATCCTAGCACTGTAAATACTGACATACTAACTTTTCTGAGGGTGAGAATGACGATACATACTATTAATGTTCATTTTTTTTAAACCCTTGGTTAAATTGAGGCTTTCCAGCCATCAAGGATGCTTTATTACCTATATCTTGGTTGTACCTACATCGTGTCCCCCCCCCTTCTTTTGAAGAAAGCTGCTCTAGATCAAACAAAGAATTACAAAAAAAATCTTCAAAAATGAAGGGGCGGGTAAGATTTGAAGCAGCTTCTTCTCATTCTGCTTCATGGCATTTTTCCATAAGCCATAAAGACCAGTGAATTATTTGATCCAGGGCAATTTAAGATCTATGTGGAAAACATACATTTCAAAGTAACAACCATGTGAGAAAATTCAATGGACATATAAAAACTATAGAACATGTTTTAATTTATAACAGACTATTTGTTTTAGTTGTTTGAAGAATTTGAAATATTTATCTCTAATTATGCTCTTAAAATAATATGGGAAAATCTCTTTTTGAAGCAATGCCCAGGGACTGAAATCTTCATTCAGTACTCAGCTGACTTATCTCTAGAAACCCTGCAGTTTACTGATAAAGCTGTAAGCAGGAGTAGAATAAAAGAAATTGGGAGAGTTCAAAGAGAAACATAAATTATCCGGATTATCTTCAATGTATGAACAGGACAAAGATAAAGAATTCTAAATACGGGAAGCAAACAAATAAAACTGTTCTAAAAGGATTTTTAAAAATGATTATTTAAGAAATTTACTATAATAATTGAAAAATAATTTGCTATTTACTTTTAGCAAATAAAAATATCTCACTAAGTGAGATGATATCAACTGCCAGGTTGCGGTCCAATCTATGTAAAGGAATAAACAGTATCAGCCTTAGAAGATAATAGTCATAATTTGTTATGGCATCATAGAAGGCTTGCACTTAAGGCAAGAGTCATGGCACTTGTTATTTATGTGTGTTGGACAGCAAGTGATTTTTTTCAATCACTATTATGCTTTTTAGAAGTTAAGATTATTTGGACTCTATAAATATCATTAATTTGGATAAGACAGGTTCCACATATTTCAGATAAATAGGTCTTTTGCCTATATAGGGAGAATTTCATCTATGTACTTTTCCAGTTTTCAGAATCATCCAAATAATGGCTGATCTCTGGGGAGAGAAGACTCTTCTTTGTTCCTCCTTACTACTTTCTAAGTGAAAGAGAGCTTGATAGAGATGGTGACCTTTAGGGAAAAGTACTGAACTTTGGTGTCACAAGGGGTTAAGTTTCTCCCTTGGGATCAGACTGTTTTGACTCTCACTTTAGAGCTTCTAGAGGGAGTCATCATTTGGAAGTCTCCCTCCCTTTTTCCTTAAAACTGATGTGAATACAATAGGTCTAAAGCAGCCTGTCTCTGGGAAGTCGATGGTAGTGTAGGAGGGTCTGAGGAGGATTGTTCAGATGAGCTTTAGGAAGAATCAATAATAAATCAAAATCTCTCTCGCCTCTCTCTTCTTCCCTCTTCTCTTTTCCCCTTCCCCTCTCTCCTCTGTCTCTTCTTTACCCAGATAACTATTTTTTGACCTGAGCACAGCAGAGATTAAGGTGCAGAAAAATAAGCTAAGGAGTTTTTTTCTCTTTTTTTTCAGAACTCCCTGCCATGCCCCGTCATTTTTTCCAGGTATACAGATTTTTTCAGAGCTTAGGCAAAGAAAGTCCTTGAGACTTATCTGAAGTCTGGCCTAACTCACCAGGAAACTGATAATGAGGTTTAAGGCCAGAGCCTTAGCTTTAATTAAATGTTCTTCTGCCTGGTCTTGTCCTCTGACTATGTCTACATAGCTCCTGCAAAGTCTTCTGGGAGATGGACGTAGGTAACTATGGGAATTAGGGGATTTGGTCCTGGATTCTAGACCTCTTTCAATCTCTGTTTGTCAGAGACCCAAGTAATCACACTTATGCCTGTATGAAGATGGCCCAAATGAAGTTTTTTGTTTTATTTTTCAATTGGGGAGGATCAGAGTAATTACCCAAGAGAAGATATTTTGAGGTCTGTAGTTAAAGAGGCTAAAACATTTCTATTTTATCATCTTTTTTTTTTTCACAATAAGTCTGTAAAATGGAAATGATGCCTATCCTGCTCATTTTATAAAACTGGGCCTCAGAAAAGCCATGTGTTTCACCTAAACTCATACTAAAAGCATAGGGGAGAGCCCATGTTTTCTCTTTGACATTTTGGAGATAGATTTAATTTTTATCTTTAAATTAACTTATCTAGCTGAAGTCATTTTTAATTAAACCCAGGTTTTGTATTTCCTGTGAGCATATAAGGTTTCTTACGAGGTAAAATGATGAAGTAGTTGATGGCCTATTTATTAGACAAAGGATCTTTGCAGAATTCTAAAAGTATAAAATTAAGTGATTGATATAATCATGCACACAAGTGTTCTACAAGGGAATATCTCTACAACACTGTCTCGGCTTGCATTAAGCATTTTCTGAGTCCAGTATCTAGCACCTGTAAAATTTAACATCAATATCCTAAACAATAAGCTAACGTATTGAACTTACGAAGGTCACGTAGCCCCAGCTTTGGATATCACTGCAAAGAATCTTACCAGCTTTTAAGAACTAAAATGACTTGAGTAGGGAGATGCCAGTTCTATTTTAAGATGGCTGACCCTAATACTGCCAGTAGTTCAAACGCTTCTTAGGAAAGCTAATGTTTTGAACTTGTCATTACATGATGAAAAAAGTTGCTATGTATGTTTCAAAGCCTTCATGTAGGGCCAGGAGCAGTGGCTCACGCCTGTAATCTGAGCACTATGGGAGGCTGAGGCAGGTGGAACATCTGAGATAATGAGTTTGAGACCAGCCTGGCCAATGTGGTGAAACCTCATCTCTACTAAAAATACAAAAATTAGCTGGACATGGTGCACGTCTGTAGTCCCAGTTACTCAGGAGGCCGAGGCAGGTGAATTGCTTGAACCCAGGAGGCAGAGGTTGCAGTGAGCCAAGATTGCGCCACTGGACTCCAGCCTGGGTGACAGAGCAAGACTCCATCTCAAAGAAAAAAAAGCCTTTATGCTCTTATTAGAAACAGGAAGTGCTGTTTTATCAAAAAAGCTGGTCATGGACCAGGCTCCAGCACTTTGGGAGGCTAAGGTGAGCAGATCACTTGAGGCCAGAAGTTTGAGACCATTCTTGCCAACACAGTGAAACTCTGTCACTACTAAAAATACAAAAATTAGCTGGGCATGGTGGTACATGGATGTAATCCCAACTACTAGGGAGGCTGAGACAGGAGAACTGCTTGAACCCAGGAGGTGGAGGTAGCAGTGAGATCACGCCACTGCACACACTCCAGCCTGGGTGACAGAGCAAGACTCCATCCACCCCCACCGAAAAAAAAAAAAAAAGCTGGGCATTGTGGCACACGCCTGTAATCCCAGCTACTCAGGAGGCGGAGGCAGGAAGATCGCTAGAGCCCAGGAGTTTCAAACCAGTCTGGGAAACATAGTGAGAATTTGTCTCCAAAATAACAAAACAAAACAAAATAAAGCAAAGCTGAAAGCCCTTATTTGCTAGAAACCCCCAAATAGATATTTACAGAATGTTACCATTACAAATGTTATCCTTTGTAATACCCCGTATCACTTTTACACCCTGGAATATAGTTTATTCTTGTATTCCTATAACCACCCTGTATATAGAATATCAAGAACCTTAATTTTCCCAGGTAGGCTTAACTGTCCTTTCTCCTTTGTACCCACTGCACTTTATTGAAACTATAGCAATTATGTTGTTTTTGAAGGATGCATATGAATGTTTATCTTTGCAGCTGTTTAAATATCTTTAGGACCAAAGCTAAGTTTCTGTGTCATTAGAAATTAACATAGTGCCTATAAGAGTTGCAGAATAAATTGTTACAATTAATATGTTATTTTGCCTCTGCAACTATTCTCTAAGCTCCTTTATTCCATATTCCCCATAATACCTAATACAGAATTGGGAACCTAGTCAACATTCAATAAGTATCTGTTGAGGCATTTATAGTTTCATAGAAAAAATTCATTAAACAAAACTCTTTTATCACCAAATATTCTCCAGTAAAATCTAGATATTAATATGTCAAGGATGCTATAAAAGAGATTTCCATATTGGACTTAAGTCACTTATAAATTCTCTTCCAATTCTGAAAGTCTGTTATTTTTAAAAGAAATTTAACTAGTGTAGGACTACAACCTTCATGGATAAAAACAAACCAGTATCATGAAGCTATCACCATTATTCAAGAAACACTACATTTTAAATGACTTTTAAAAAATTCCTAAAAGACTAAAGTATACTAGATAGTTAATGAACATAAGCAAAGTTCATTTGAAAACTGGTTGTTTAGAATGAGAAAAACACTTTTCCACAAAATAACATGAAGGTTATTAGACTCTCTGGGTAGCTCATAAAATCCAATCCATGGGTACACTGTGAAGCACTGATACTGTTACAGAACTTCATCACAATGAGTAGTAAGGTCTACATTGGGATGCTGGCAATATACTTCATAGATCGGTATGAATGGACAACCACCTGGATAAGAAAAATCTGTCTTTCACCATAACAATTATCGAAAATTGTATTATAAAAACAACCACATATGGCAAAATCCCCCAAATTTTCATTTCTGTAAAACATATTCCCATAATATCACTGAAATAACTCTGTAACTTTCTCTAATGAGGTACCTCAATTTCTACAGTTCTTAAGTTTCTTTGTCATAACAGCAGAAGTTTTTTTCTATACAAACTTTGGATGTAGTCTTCCTATACATGAGGGCACATAACAAAATATACCATGATTTGTTGCTGTCTTATTAGCATGTTATTATATTATGTTATCAAAACATTTTCAAGGTGGTTACTCTAACACATTAGGCCCTGTCTCTCTGGCACTGGGTTTATGCTAATTATTCTCCGAATGAAGCCCCAGCTTTCCCATCAGGCTCTGCAGAAGGCTATGGTAAAACTTGCACACCAACGAAAGATCATGTGTTACTAGCTGCCTTTTTTTTTTTTTTTTTCCCGAGAGAGTCTTGCTCTGTCACCCATGCTGGAGTGCAGTGACGTGACCTTGGCTCACTACAACCTCCTCCTCCTGGGTTCAAGCGATTCTTGTGCCTCAGCCTCTAGAGTAGCTGGGATTATAGGCATGTGGCATCACACCCAGCTAATTTTTTTGTATTTTAGTAGAGATGGGGTTTCACCATCTTGGCCAGGCTGGTTTTCAACTCCAGACCTCAGGTGATCTGCCTGTGTTAGCCCCACAAAGTGCTGGGATTACAGGTGCGAGGAACCATGCCTGGCCTTACTAGCTGCTTTTTATAATTTTGGGGGGAAACTGGATTTTTCTGACACCCACATTAAATATTCCACACGAAGCTTTCCTCCACCAGTTTATGATGCATTCCTAATCTGCACTTTGTATCGTTATTAGTAAGATAGTTGAGTGAATCCACAAAGGTGCTAAAGCACTAATGTATTCAGTCCCCCAAATATGTCTCGAGTTTGTCCTGAGTCTAAGGCACTCAAGTGAGCAAAAAAATGAATCAGATATGAATCTTGCCTGTAAGCAACTTGAAATCATACAGGAGTAATGAAATAATGCCCTTAACACTTTCTGCCATACACTGTTTCTCACTGAGTGCCAATCAAGGGGGTGATGACAACTGTTTTGGTAATTCATGTGGTCCCAGCTTCCAAGCTACTATGGGATTAAATTCTTTGTCCTAACTCTGTGAAGGCAGATGTAAAGCTGGAGTGTTCATCTAAGACACCTGACATTTGTGGGGGCACAAGCTCTAGGACATAGATGACTGGGTCTTAATTTGGGTCAGCTCTTATTTCAAGCCTTACTAAGTGGATCCATGTAAGAAAAAACTGAAAGGGGCCACTTGTGCCCTTGCGCCATCACTGTACCTGCCACACTGGCCTCTTCTGCTCCCTCTGTGTGGAATGTTCTTCCTGCAGTTAGCCTCCCTCTCTCAGTTCCTTTTGTTCTGCCCAAACATCACCTTTTCAGAGAGGACCTCCTTGACTACTCTATTTTGAGGGAGACCCCCTGCACACCCTCTCCTTGCACTGCTTTGTCTTTTTCAGAGTACTATATCTGACGTAGTATTTTAAATGTACTTATTTGTTGGCAGGTATTTCTGTCATTTTTTTCACTGCTTAACTCCATTGCCTAGAAACATGATGTGTAAAGAACAAATAATTCTCATGTCACGACATATGGATTCTCCTTGTAGCTTCCCCTCTAGCCAGGTTATTCAATTTCTGGAAGTGTATCTCCAATAACAGAAAATTTACAACCTAACATGACATTCTCAGAAAGTTCTTAGCTTTTCAAAAGCTTGTGTTTGTATGAGCCAAAATATTCCATCCTAAAACTTCTCTATAGGTCCTATTTGGTCTTCAAGGTGAGACCTAGAGATAAGTTGAAGCCATTTATACTTTTCACATGGCGGCCTTTCCAGGGTCTGCTGTCTGTTCTTATTTCTTATGCCCTTTCCATCTTCTTAACTTGAGGGTAAGCACACCTTCAACCAGGCTTCATACAAGGTTTTTTGGTCCCTCTCCTCTATTGGTCACAACCTCGTAAATTATGGTGTAAAATACCAAGAAATCAATGTAGTATTCTAAATCTGTAATTGAAAGGTCTCAGCTGCTTTCCTAGGATGCAGCTATAGATGCCCAGCAACATAACAGCACATGGCTAAAATGTGTCGTCTACACTTCTTCATTCACTTATCCCTTCATTCCACAAAATGCACTCTTTTGAGCACTTACTTACATGTGCCTGCTTCTGACCCTGTTCTGGGGATACAGGAATGAACCTGAATGATGAGGCCTGGCCTTATGGAGTTTATATTCCTACAAGTTAGAGGTTATTCAAAGGGATGATAAATCTTAAAGCTAATGATTGTCTCATTCATGAAATTTATAGTTCAGAAATTTCCTACTTGTGAAATACAACTGAAATGTTTACAAAGAGATTTAGAAGTTTACAATGGAGGGTGGGCATGGTGGCTCAGGCCTGTAATCCCAGCACTTTGGGAAACCAAGGTGGGCAGATCACCTGAGGTCAGGAGCTTGAGACCAGCCTGGCCAAGATGGTGAAACCCTGTCTCTACTAAAAATACAAAAATTAGCCAGAAGTGATAGCGCATGCCTGTAGTCCCAGCTAATCCAGAGGCTGAGGCATGAGAATTGCTTGAATCTAGGAGGCAGAAGTTGCAGTGAGCTGAGATTATGCGACTGCACTTTAGCCCGGGCAACAGAGTGAGACTCCACCTCCAAAAAAAAAAAAAATCTTACAATTGGGAGAAAAAAAAAGATGAGATTTGTATGGAGCATCTGACATATTCTATAAAGGAAATTAGAAGAAATTACTTCATCAAGTAAGGATGAGTGTGTGTGTGTGTGAAATCGGGAGAGGGGAACTTCAGGGATAAAGGATTGAATTATTTGTGCTTCTCAATGCAAAGTGTTACCAGCGTCAGTTTACGCAAAACCCACTTTTTCGTCACCACTGCTTCTCGACGCTTTTCTCTCTCTCTCATTCCTTTTACCTTCTATGCCACCTTGTTCCTCTCCACTACTATAAATGAGCATTTCTCATATAAATTTTAAGATAACTTTTAAGATAAGGTTAAGTTTTTAAAAAAAAAAAACTAATTGAAATTTTATTAATATTGCATTGAATTTATGAAAAACTTTGTGGAGAATAGACATTTTTGTAAAACCAATTCTGTGCCATTCAAAAACATGAAATGTCTTTTCAGTCATTCAAATTGGCTTATATGCCATTTATGTCTTTGACATTTAGAAGTTATCTATGAAGATCTTGTGTATTCTTGGTTATTTTAATTCCTAAATACCCAATTGTTTTTGTTGCTATTTTGGATGGTATCTTGTTTTTTTTCGTTAAATCTTTAAGTTGGTATCTATCTTTCCAGTTGGGAGTATCCTAGTTCATATTTTTAGAAGTGGACAGAAAACAATATCAATGGATTAAGGTTTTTTTTTTTTTTACTATATGAAAACTCGATGTTCTAAAACAATAGTAATTCTAAAATAGGCATAACAAAAATTCAGGATTTTACAAAGGAAATCAGTCGCATAGAAGCAGCAGCAGCATTCACTATTTATATTAAACATAAAACTCCAGATATAACACAGATATTTAGCTACAATTAAAATGTAGTACGAATGTTAGCCTAACAGGGTTCACCACAGGGCCCCTATATTGTTGATATTCACTCGGGCTGGCTGCCAAATTATTAAATACTAGGAAAAGTTACATATTGTAATCTTAAACCTTTTGGAAGGTCAAAAGGTTTTACTGGGGCAAGCTGAAGGTGGCCGCCACATTTATATTAGCATAGGGAAGACAGCAGATCAAAAGCTTTCCCAGTTTACGTCTGTTTACCCTACATCCCTTTGTCTCCACTGTTTACTCATGTAAATTTTGTGCTGGGTGGCCCTCTCAGGAGATCAAATGGGAATTACCTGTTAATAGTGTTTACTCTGGGCCCCAGAACCTAAAGCTTTTATCAGTCCTAAAACTATTCTCTTAACCGTGTTTATTATCCATGTGTGTTAGCTTAGAACCTCTGTTATAAAATCCGATGGAATAAACGTGTGTATGAACAGGAAGTCTGGGTCGATTGGCTGCATTTTGCCCTCTGAAAGCAGCTAATGGCCATCCCTAGCCCATTGTATCACTGTAATGGTGTGAGAGTGCATTCATTCACCTGTCGTTGAATCAAGGTCTGCAGGCCAGACCTCTGCAGGTGGTGGCTGACGTCTCAGGTGGTGATCCTGATGTGATCAAGGTCACACTATATTGCTGAGAGGATCAGAATGCTACCAGTGCTCTCAGTGAAATGGGAAAGAAGACTTTGAGAGGAAGAAAGTAAGGGCAGTAAGTGGTACAGTAAATCTGTTTTCTGATATGATCAGAGGACTGGGGAACATCTCCAAGTCAAAGGCCCTGATTCAAAAAGAAGGCCACTTGCCTCCATGTCAAAGTGTATTTATTTAACATAGGCCTTTAAACAGAAGTTTTGAATGATTCACACACAGGATCAACAACAGAGGTTAAATCTATACCTCACATAGGAAAACAGCCTGATATTCAGTCAGTGCTTTCCTATTTGATGAAAAAGATGTATTATTAAACAATCAATAAGCAACAAGATCATAACAATCCATAATAGTGGGAAAAAAGCAAATGTTCCCCATTCATTGACTAGCATTGGATTGTATCAGATAATCTAAGAAAAGCATATAGATTCATGCCCTATCTTAAACCCAAGATGGTAAGGTGAAAGGCACTCCTATGTTATTCTTGTGGCCAGGAATTCAGTCCATGTAAAATTATCAAGGTGATAGATAAGAAGTAAAATTTTAGGGAAGATAAAAAGTGGCAGTTCTAATAAAGCACCATAAGAAGGAGGTCCCAACTAAGGCATATTTTTACTAGATGTAAAAGAGGTTATTTGAAATAGTGTTTCTTTCACAGCATTCACCACCATCCCCACAATATGACAAAGGTTGCTCTTTACAATTATTTTCACCATCTAAATAATTTTTGTTTCATATTCCCCAAAGACCCTAGTAGAATGGCTATGTATGGTGGGTACAAAGAAACTTTATACAACAGGGCTGGTGCAGTGGTTCACGCCTGTAATCCCAGCAATTTGGAGAGCTGAGGAGGGTGGATCACTTAAGGCCAGAAGTTTGAGACCAGCCTGGCATGGTGAAATCCCGTCTCTACTAAAGATGCAAAAATTAGCTGGGTGTGATGGTGCATGCCTGTAAACCCAGCTACTGAGATGGCTGAGGTATGAGAATTGCTTGAATCTTGGAGGCAGAGGTTGCAGTGAGCTGAGACAGCACCACTGCAGTCCAGCTTGGGTGACAGCGAGGCTTTGTCTCAAAAAAAAAAAAAGAAAGAAAGAAAGAAAGAAAAAAAAGAAAAGGAACTTTATAAAACATCTGAGATGAGGTCTTGGTTGTAAGCTCTCAGTTCTATCTGGTTTCATCAGAATTCTGATGTAATCAGTATTACTGATTCTAAGTAAGAATTTCTGGGCTTCCATCTATAAAATTCAAATTTGGCAAAAGAAAAAGATCTACTATAAATCCCAGACAGTATAGAGCAGATGACTGTATGGGGGTAGTATAAGCAAGAATTCAGGGCACATTATCAACATGAAGTCTTCTGAAATCATTCTGGAATCTCTAATTTTGATTGCCTGCACTTTCCAGTGAACTGCCTGTGAGCATTTTCACCAGAAGGTCATTTATCATGGAGCTGACATTGATGGCTCTAAATCAGAGAAGCAGAAATCAATTTCAGTATCCCCGAAAGATCCAAGTGGGGATCAGGTCTAACCAACAAACTCACATGTCCTAAACGCTTTGATAGTGTGACCCTGCTGGCCACTTTGCTCCTAGTGATTGGGTTAAGTCTTCCAGGATTTTTTTTTTGTAGGTGGCTTCATCATTGAAATAATTCTTTTTCTCCCCCTTCAAATTCAGAAAACAGGAAATGTCTTTTCTATGTAACAATCACAAGGCAGGTCCCCTAGGGCTTCCAGGGGGCTTGTATCTTCCAGTTCCTGTTTCTGGTTTCTAACTGCTAATTCTATATTTGGTAATGGTCTACCCATGGGCTGTTTTGGATTTGGTCATAATAAGATAACCTGGAGTCACTGAGCAGAGATCTAAAGCAATCTTATTTTTCCAGGAAGCAACGTGTTGACCTTTCAGGATTTGGTCTATTTTGTTGAATATGCTGAGTTTTTGAATAGTGTTGTTGCACAAAGCTAGCTGTTTACACTATTGGTCCTTTAGGGTGTATGACTGTACAGGAATAGGACAGACACATATACTCCTATGCTCTCCTGGCTTACAGTGAGTTTATATTTGTTCTTATGTGGATTGATGTAATCTAAGGAATGCTCTTTATACATGCTCTTATTCCATAGCAGCCTTGAAAATAGCTACTTGCTCAGTAATGAATAAATATTTGTCAGACAAGTAAGGCAAGAGTGCTGGCTCTAATCCTTTTACATAAGGGCAAGGAAGAATCAACAACCCCTTGATAGATAATAACTCCTTGATCCCCTAGTATTTTCCAAGCTGAGTAGTATTAAACTTATATGAATACAATCTTTTAGGAGTAAACAGATAATCAGCTGTTAACTTGACATGACAAAAGCAACTTACAAAATAGTTACTCTAAAAACTGTTGAATTACTATTTCATCATCAATGAGGGTTCTTCCACCTTAGATTTTGCCTTGTCATGTATTCTAATCTAGGACTTAACGTGTGTTGTAAATAAGATCAGAAAGAATGATTGCACTTTTATTTTACAAGGGGAAAATCAAGGCATAAAAATATATTTTAACAATTTTAGCATCACCTTGTAAATGAGAAAGGAACTTGAGCTTCACAGAGAATCCTTTGTTTATAAAGTTATCAATTATTAAGACAATTTTAGTGGATTATCATAGCAGAGCTAAAATAAAAGCTTAAATTCTTCCCCTATAGAACATTACCTTCTTTTGTTACATGGATCCTAGGTGGCTTTTACTTTAATAATATATATCATGCATTCTTTCTTGTTTTGTTAATGCTTATTATAGATTGGAAGCTTTTCTTTTTTAAATCGCAAGTATACAGTGAATGCTCCTTAACATTTTAATTTGTAATTCATAAAATTGATACTTTTTGTAACTATTTTCTCTTTTTATCATTTTGTACTTGTTTTTACACTGAAAATCCTATTTCACAAGCCAAACACTGCCATCACAATCTGTGCAATTGTGATGGTTCCATCATATTTGATAGCAATGTGCACAGGGGTGACAGACACATCCTGGAAAATCAGCCTCAGATGTGAACCTCAGCTGCATCCCTCTTGGCTTTGGGGCAAGTTATCTAACATTCTATACTTTGGAATTCTCATCTGAAAAATGGGACTAACCTACTTTCACAGGTTTGTTCTGGGAACCAAACAAAGTACAAACAGATTCTAGCACAGGCTCTCTTGCCAGTGTTACTCAACGTATGTGCTATTAGCATTCTGGATAAAACAATTCTTATGCTTTATGGGAATGTCCCACCAATTGCAAGATGCTTAATATCCCCGACCACCCTCTCTGAAAAATGCCATCTGGGCCCTCTGGTCACTGTGCCAATCCGTGAAGGCTTTGTAAAATGATCACACTAAGTATTCTGTTAATGCTGAGTTTCCCCCCTTCATTCCTCTTATTAAAATATATATTCTGGTTTTGTATACTCATTCTTTGAGACTTCACTCAATTATCTTCTCCTTGAGTCCCTAACTTCCAGTGGCTGAGAGACAACATCGTATTTGATGCTCCTGAGGCACCATTAAGGCACTTACACATTGGAAGACATTGCTTATGTGTTTCTATGGTCTTCAGACTATTAGCAATCTAAGGGTATGGGCTGTGCTGTTTTTCTTTCAGCATCTAGCACCCAGCACAGTGTCTGATCTGATGTATTGCTGGTGCTCAGGATTGTTTGTTTAATTGAGTAGTCCACCGCATATGAATTCTGTACCCTGCAGCCTTCATATTCTGATTCAATGTTTCTTTTGGCATCTCATTTTTTCTCAGAACCTTGTCACCTCAGACAACATTTCCTGTACCCAGTCAACTGGCATCAGATTTCTTTGTAATGGCTGCAGAGATGAAAGAGGCTTATGTGTGAAGGGCCTGGGTTGGTTAACTTATCTGAGCAGGAGCCACTGATCTTGGGAGGTAACAGTGGTGGTGCTCAATAGGCTGGTCAGTGAGGAGCCCAAAAGGCTTCTGGACTGTACAGACACACTATGGGGCTGTGCCACAGGAAGATGATTCTGACCATCACACAGGAACAGAGCTTTAGCTTGCGGATGAATCCCCTCTTGAACTTACTGCAGGCACATCTCCTAAAGGATGCTCATTATAGACATTTTCATAGGTACACTCTTTTTTTTTTAGACGAAGTTTCAATCTGTCACCAGGCTGGAGTGCAGTGGTAAGATCTCGGCTCACTGCAAGCTCCGCCTCCTGGGTTCAAGTGATTCTCCTGCCTCAGCCTCCCTAGTAGCTAGGACTACAGGTACATGCTTCCATGCCCAGCTAATTTTTGTATTTTTAGTAGAGATGGGGTTTCACTATGTTGGCCAGAATGGTCTCGATCTCTTGACCTCGTGATCCACCCGCCTTGGACTCCCAAAGTGCTGGGATTATAGGCGTGAGCCACTGAGCCAGCCCCAGGTACACTCTTATTTTCATTCATTTCATTGCAAGTTAACTAATTATTCTAAAAGATTTTCTGTGTCCTTTCTCTTTTCTGCACTTTGTCCTGTCATGGAATATATAAATAAGAGAAACAATTCCCTGTGCTTGTTAGGCAGATCCTGTAGCGGCGCCATGAGCCGTGGCACAGTAATAAAGACAGGTTTCTAGTGCTCCTGCTGATCTATGTCACCTCCCTCTACTATTTCCCAAACTAGCCATCCCAAATCTGCCCTTCTTGAGACCCCCACTCTACTACCTTCCTTATTGCCACTTCCTGCTATATCCCTCACCCTCACAATCTCTCAGCAAATGTGCTGTTTTCTCCATCACAGGGAAACAACAAGCCATAAGACACAGAGTCCCATCTTTGTCTCCGTACCAAATAAAAATGCATCTGTAGCTATCATTCCCATTCTGGGGGAAGATACCTCCTCCACCCAAATCAAGGGTAATCCTTTCACCTAGATTCAAGATCTTCACCTCCTTCCTCCTGAAAATTACTATTACTAACCCCAAACTCCTGGGTTTTACATCCAACTGATTACTTAATATCTCCATGTCGATGTTTAACATATATCACAAACTTAGCATGTTTAAAAACAAACTTTTCTAGTTGCTGAGGTCTAAAAATCTTGCTTATCCTTGATTTGACTTGTTTTTGAGATGAGTCTTGCCTTGTCACCCAGGCTGGAGTGCAAAGGTGCGATCTCGGCTCACTGCAATCTCCACCTCTTGGGTTCAAGCAATTCTCCTGCCCCAGCCTCCCAAGGAGCTGCGATGACAGGCATGAGCCACCATGGCTGGCTGATTTTTATATTTTTTAGTAGAGATGGGGGTTTCACCATGTTGGCCAGGCTGGTCTTGAACTCCTAACCCCAGGTGATCCACCTGCCTCGGTCTCCCAAAGTGCTGGAATTACAGGTATGAGCTACTGTGCCTGGCGAATTTCTCTTTTTCTCCTGTATTTTACATTTAATCTTCCAGCAAGGTGAGTTTTCCTTCAAAATTCACAAAGAACAACTGCTTTCACCCTACTCCAAACCATGTAATTATTTTCTTGCCTGGATTATTGCACTAGCCTTCCAAATACCACCTCCACTTTCACCCTTACCCCCCCTACAAAGTATCCGCAACAGCCGTAGTGATCTTGTTAAAACATAAATCATGCTAATCCTCTGCTCATAATTCCTCCAAATATGTTCTATCTCACTCCGAACAAAGCCAAGCCCTCCAGGAGCCTACAAGGCCCTACCTGATCTGTCACCCATTGTGTCTTGGGCCTCACCCTCTACTGCACTTCCCCTCACTCACATTTCTCTGGCATATTGGCCTCCTGGCTTTTCTTGAACCAGTATCTCCTGTAACTCAATAGATCGATCTTTGATGTATCAAGGAGCATGCTGAATCACAGGTTTCACCACAGTCACAGAAGTCCAATGATATAGCTTCCTACAGGGCATTTATCACTCTTCCAGGCCAGATACAGCTGACCAATCAGCGGTCATTTATGCCATAATGTTGCCTAGTAACACAACTAACATTCCACCTTTATCGGGTCTCCAGGGAAACAGAACTAGAAAACTGAAAAAATCATAAAATCAAATTCTTCTGCAGAAAAGGAAGGGCCCTGTGGCTTCCTTTCACTATGTGCCTATTGCTCTTGCTGTTCCCTCTGCCTGGAAGCCTCCTTCCACCACATCTGTGTGGCTTGCTGCTGGTACCTCCTTTAATTCTTTGGCCAAAAGTCACCTTTCCAATGAGGCCTTCCCAGGCCATCTTATTTGAGGACTGCAGCTTCTATCTTACCTGCAGGAAGCTTCTACTGTTTTGGCATGCTTTATTTTTTTCCATTGCCTTCATCATCTTCCAACACATTTACTAATTGATTTTGCTTAATTTGCTCATTTTCCCCATAGATTTTAAAGTCCATAAAGCTGGGATTTTTGTCATTTTTTTCCTTCATTGAAAATTATTAGAACAGTGCCTGATACACAGCAGGTTCTTCAACAACTATTTTATTTAGGAATGGATTTCTCTCTCCCTCTTTCTCTTCCTCTTTCTTTCTTTCATTCTTTTTTTCTTTCTTTTGCTGTGTCTTTCTTTCTCCTTTTAAAAAAAAATAAATAAAATAAAATAAAATTGAAGCAAACTGGAAAATAATCCATCTAATTATACTTTGTTTCCCAAGAAATTTTTAAATGATATGCCAGCTTCCTAATATGGAGACAAAGGTCTTAATTGACAATGCATTTATGATATTTTTTTTTGTGTAGTTACAGTATACAAGTTGAGTATCCCTTATGTGAGATGCTTGAGACCAGAAGTGTTTTGGATTTCCGATTTATGTTTGGATTTTGGAATATTTCCATATGCATAATGAGAGAGTTGGAAGATGGGATTCAAGTCTAAACATAACATTCATTTATGTTTGATATACACCTTATCTGAATAGCCAGAAGGTAATTTTAGACAATATTTTAAATAATTTTGTGCATGAAACAGAGTTTATGTACACTGGACCATCAGAAAGCAAACGTGTCACTATTTCAAGTCAGTGCTCAAAAAGTTTCAGATTTTATGCTGGTGATGCAGTTCACGACTGTGATCTCAACACTTTGGGAAGCCAAGACAGGCTGATCTCTTGAGCCCAGCAGTTTGAGACCAGCCTGTGCAACACAGTGAGACCCTGTCTCTACAAATAATTAAAAATTAGCCAGGAGTGGTGGCATGCACCTGCAGTCCCAGGTACTCAGGAGGCTGAGGTAATAGGATCATTTGAGCCTGGGAGGATGAGGCTGAACTGAGCCAGGATCCTGCCACCATACTCCAGCTTGGGCAACAGAGTGAGACTCTGTCTCAAAAAAAAGTTTCAGATTTTGGAGCATTTCAGATCAAAAGATTGGGGATTTTTAACCTGTACTGACCTTTCAGTCCTTGACAAGCATTAATCAATAGGTGGACTTCAGCTAACTCATTTGTTGTATACACATCTTGCCTCTCTACTCAACTAATTCTTGCGCTCTCTTGCGGTGATTTTAATGTGTGGAAGGGGAACTTAATAGAAACTTTGCAATTCTAGAAAAGTCATTCTATCAAACATATGTCAGTCTTGTAGAAATTAGCCAATTTAGGAAAAATGGCATTTTTTTTTTACTTTTTGTATGCCTGTGTAGCTATTTTTATGATATGAATACCATATTTGTAGTAAGATTAATTTTAGTTTGAATAACAGTCTGGAATTATAAGAGAAGGGGCAGGCAATAGGTTAATAAACAGTAATGATGAGTAGAAGGAATATTGAAATCCAAGGGCATATGTCTTCTGGTGGTTCACCATAAGCCATGGAAGATGTCTTAATCTTTCTGAGATCTGGTTTTTTAACAAAGTAGAATTTAAAAAATATAACTGTCTTATGTGGTTGTGAAGAACAATAAAATCATTGCTATATAAGTGCTTTTTAATCTGTAAACTGGTGAAGCTTAACTTATCTTTTATGCTTATAAATATTTGAATATTTTAAATTGTTTATATTTTTAATCAATTTTATGAAGTATAATTATACACAAGAAAAATAATCACTGTAAGGGTAGAGTTATAAGAATTTTGTCAAATGTATTCACCCAGGTAATCACCTCCATATGAAGAGATAGAACGTGTGCATCATTCCAGAAAGTTCCATAGTGCTCCTTTTCCCTTGGTTTCATCAGTTTTGGCAACTAATGATCTGCTTTGTATAATTATAACTTTTCTAGATATTTGTAGCGATGCATCCTTTCTGTATTTATTTTGTGTAAGGCTTCTTTTAATAATTATATTTTTGAGATTCATCTATGTTTAACCTTCTATCAGTAGTTGTACATCTTACTTGTCTCAGTATATTACCATACAGATATACTATCATTGTTAATTTAATCACTTGATGGATATATAGGATATTTAAGTTTTTGATATTATGAATACAGTGACTATAAATGAATAAAGCGACTATAAACTTGAATATCTAGATGTGTTAGTTTACTGGTATTACCATAACAAAGGATCACAGAGTGAGTGGCTTAAATAATAAAAATTTATTTTCTCACAATTCTGAAGGTTAGAAGTTCAAGGTCAAGGTATTGGCAGAGTGTGTCTAGTAAGGGAAAAAGTGTAAAAACTTTGAGTTGGTTTCTCTAAGGGAAAATCTTTTCAATGCATCTCTCCTAGCTTCTGGTGGTATGCTAACAATCTTTGGCATTTCCACATTTATTGATGAGATGTATACATGCCAAGGGATGGGAAATACCTGTGACAATAATCAGGGATCTTCTATCTCAGTGACATTTCTAGGGTTGAGGGGTGTAAAGCATGTTGAGATTCCCTTCTATGATGAAGAATAAATTGTTGTACTTGGTTTCCTTTATGCCCGAAAAAGAAGCACAATGTCTAGTGGACCCCCCTTTGGATCTTGGCAGCAGCATATTCTTCATTTGAGTGTGTTACTCTAGCCAATTTACTAAGCAACTTGCTAGTTTTGAGTGGGGACTCAGAGTAAGAGCAGGCTCTGCAGCAGGTGCAGGCTGCTGTGCAAGCTGTTTTGCTATATGGGCCATGGGATCCAACAGACCTAATCGTTCTTGAGGTGTCAGTGGCAGACAGGGATTCTGTTTAAGATCGTACCAGCTCACCATCAATGGATCCAAATCAAGATAAAATTTCTGAATTGCCAGAAAAAGTTTTCAGAAGGTTGATTCTGAATTGCCAGAAAAAGAATTCAGAAGATTGATTCAGAATTCAGAAGCTAATCAAGTAGGAACCACAGAAAGGTGAAGTTTAACTTAAATAAATAAAAAACATGATGCCATGATACAGAATATAAAAGGAAAAATTTTCAGCAAAATAGATAGCACAATTAAAAAACAATCACAAGTTCTAGAAATCAAGGACATACATAGAGAAATGCAAAATACACCAGAAAGTCTCAGCAATAGAATCAAACAAGCAGAAGAAAGAACTTCAGAGTTTGAAAATGAGGCTTTCAAATTAACCCAATCTGTCAAAGACAAAGAAAAAATAAAAAAATAAAGCCTCCAAAAAGTTTGGAAATATGTTAAATGTCCAAACCTAAGAATAATTGGTGTTCCCAAGGAAGAAGAGAAATCTGAGTTTGGAAAACATATTTTAGGGCATACTCAAGGAAAAGTTGACTAGCCTTGTTAGAGATCTAGACATCAAAATAGAGGAAGCTCAAAAAACACCTGAAAAACTCATTGCAAAGAGATAATCACCTAGGCACATAGTCACCAGGTTATCTAAAGTCTAGATGAAGGAAAAAATCTTAAGTGCTGTGAGGCAACAGCATCAGAGGTTTTTAATACCCATTTTTAGACTGTATTCTAGCCTGGGCAATAAAACAAGAATCCCATTCTCTCTCCCTCTTTCCCTCCCTCTTTCTCTCTGTCATTCTTTTTTTTCTTTCTTTTGCTGTTTCTTTCTCCTTTTCTCTCTTTTTCTAAAATCTCTTCCTCTTTTTCTCTTTCATTCTTTTATTCAAAAAAAAAAATGATTCACTGATCAGAGTTTGCATTGTGTATTTTTTTTTTTTTTTTTTTTTTGAGACAGAGTCTCACTCTGTCACCCAGGCTAGAATGCAGTGGCGCTATCGGCCTGCCTTGGCCTCCCAAAGCGCTGGGATTACAGGCATGAACCACTGCACCCAGCCCTAACATTGTGTATTTTTCTATCCATTTTATTTTCAACATTTCTTTATACTGATAATTTGTCTTTCATAGGAAGTATACGATTGTCATATTTTGTAAACCACTATTATAATATGTGTTTTTAATGTGGACATTCAGTATATTTACATTTATTTTACTAATCTTCTTCAATTTAAATGTCTGTTATGTCACGAGTCATTTCACATCTTAACATAACTTCATTTTTTTCTCTTTATTGTATAGTTTTTCCTTATGATTTTCAGTCAAAAATTATTTCTCTTCATGTTCGGTTATACTTTAAATGTGAGATATTGTAGATTAAACTTTTAGAGAAAAATTGAGTCTCTATGTGATAGTGTCATCCCCAAAGAGGTTTTATTTTGATTTGGTCAGCCAACTGAGTTAGGATAGACGGTCTTATTTTAGTCAGAGATTGAACTAATGTTGAGCTGGGACCATGAGAGCTGGCCAACTTTGGAATCACAATTACTTTTAAGGTGTGGACGTTTGATTGAGGTCTTGACTGAAGGTTTGTGCCATTTCCCAGTCTTTCTACATTACAGGACCCTAAAATCCAATTTATGTTTCTCTTACCCACGGGTAACTTGCTGCAAGATCATTTCAGCTTCTCAGCTTTATGATTAATACCTTCTAATCTGAAAATACCTTGAGGAGGGAAATGGCAACAAATATATCTTTCTTTGCTTCCCTTTTTCTGGGATATTGACCCTGAAAATCCTTATTGCTATTTCCCTTCTTCTTCTTCTTAATGGTCTAATATTTCCAGTTGCTCCCAATAGGAAGATTGTTAAAGATCCAGCTTATATTCAACATTGCTGGAAGCAGAATCTCACATGAATGTATCACAATTTCTATAGGGATAGTTGCAGTACCTTAAGCTAGTATTTATTGTTTTCTGCAGTTCTTGTTATTATTGTTGTTATTTCTACCATTGCTTGCTAATAGTGCCTTGGTTTCTTTATTTCTTTATGGACATTGCTTCTGAAACACAATTATTTTTCCTTCTGATTACTGTGTATGTTTTTTTCTATGTATTATCATCTTAAAGTTTAAATAAATAGTATGCATTTTCAATGTGATTACAATGAAATATATTTTCCATTGAAAACATTTTAGGTATTTCTGAGGATATAACACTCAGACTAGTAATCATGGACCAAGTGACAAATGGGAAAGTGGAAAAAAACCTTAAGGATTTGGGCAAGTGACACATTGTTAATATAAGCCCTGTTGGACAAATGCCCAATGTCTTTTACTGGGAAATGCTGCTTAAAACACTATAGGTGGTAATCATTTAGCCCAGGCATGAATCACAGGCTGGTTTTTATGGTAAGAGACTTTTAATATCTTTATCTAATTTCCCTATCTGTCAAGCTTTTTATTGCTTTTATAACTTTTGGGGAGTATTGAGAAATCTGATAGTCAAATAAGCAGCAGGACAAAAATAAAGTGTGTTGAGGCATGAGAGAAAAGGAAATTATATTTTGATGTTTATCTAAAAGCAATACAAAATGGAAAAAGGGAAATGAAAAAAAGCAAAAATAACTTGCTAGGATTTTATCTTGTAGACTAATATGTTTTCATTTCAGTGTAGAATTATGCACATATTTCCTATTAACAAGATATTTGTTTTGTCAGTTTTGAGAAATAGACACATCATTGTTATCAATAAACTGAAAGAGACACAGCTTTTGAGAAATCGAAAGACAGTTTCTTAATGCATATATTATACCACTAGAAAACATCACTATTTATCTAAAAAATGAAATAAAATAAAATAAAAAGGGCAAATGGGAAATAACCAGGCTTCTGTTCAGGCAGCAGTCATAATTTTAATATGACAAATATTTCTTAAAAAGATAAGTGCTTCTTGTATATCTGCAAATTTCACCAGAGCTCCTGTGTATACAAATATATCTATTTTTTCTTACAGATTTTGCATTGTCAGCAACATAAAATAGTCTAATATAAAATATATTTTAAGCCTACTAAATATCTTGCATATTAAAGTAAACTTGTATAAGTTGGATGTGAAAATTAATAGATTGTTTTAAGTAATATCTAAAAACAAGATTAAAATATTTTATTTGTAGTCTTTTATTACATATTTCTGTATATTAATTGACAACACAAAAGTTGAAGAATGAGTCCAGTAAAATATGCTAAAATTATAAATAAAAAAAAATGAAAGGACATAAAGCTTGTTAACTGTGGTAAATTAGATTACCTGGCTCAATTATACATCTCTCATTTTATTCATATCATTTGTCATATGATTTTGCAATTTCTACTACCAAAATCACATTTGGATTTAGAAATGTGACTTTCTTTGGCTAATAGCATATGGACTAAACTAAAAATGTGCCAGAACCATTCCTAGGTATCTACGGGCATTGTATGTTTTTTCTTTCTTTTTTAACCTCTGCCCTCACCATAAAGCAAGTTTTCCCCATGTAGCTGCCACTACTTTAGCCTATGTACCAAATTAGTACACAAAGAGAAGATCACAGACAAAGCTGCAACAATAGATCTGCTGTTTAAAGCAGATTTGCGTTCGTTCCCCCTCAATCTCATGTCAAATTTTAATCCCCTGTTGGAAGAGGGGCCTAAAGGGAGATGATTAGCTTACAGGTATGGATTTTCCTTTTTCTGTTCTTGTGGTAGTGAGTGAGCTATCATGAGATCTGGTTGTTTTAAAGTGTGTAGCACCTCCTCCTTCTCTTTTTCCTTCTCCAGCCATGTGAAAGGACATGACTCCTTCCTCTTAACCTTCCCCCATGACTTTAAGTTTTCTGAGGCCACCCAGGCATACTTCCTGTACAGCATATCAAACCATGAGCCAGTTAAACCACTCTTCTTTATAACTTACCCAATCTCAGGCAGTTATTTGTAGCAATGCAAGAATAAACATATACAGAAAATTTTTATCGAGAAGTGGAGCATTGCTATAACGATATCTGAAAATGTGCAAGCAACTTTGTACTTGGGTATTGGTTAGAGTTTGGGACAGTTTGGAGGGCTCAGAAGAAGAAAAGAAGATAAGGAACAGTTTGGCATTTCCTAGAGATTTGTTAAAGTGTTGTGACCAAAATGCTGATAGTGATATTTGCAATAAAGTCCAGGCTGAGGAGGTCTCAGATGGAGATGAAGAATTTATTGAGAACTGGAGATAAGGTCACTTTTGTTATACTTTAGCAAAAAAAAGTTGGAGGCATTGTGCCCCTGCTCTAGAGATCTGTGGAATTTTAAACTTGAGAGTGATGATTTAGGGTATCTGGTGGAAGGAAGCTCTCAGCAGCAAAGTGTTTAAGTTGTGGCCTGGCTGCTTCTAAGAGCATATGATTGTATGTGTGATGGAAAGGATCATCTGAAACTGGAACTTATATTTAAAAGGGAAGCAGAGAATAAAAATTGAAAAACTCTGAACACTGATCATGTGGTAGAAAATAAAATCCAATTTTCTGGGGAGGAATTCAAGCAGCTGCAGAAATCTGCAAAAGAGGAATCAAATATTAACAGCCAAGACAAAGGGAAAAAATCCTTCCAAGGCATTTTAGAGACTACTGTGGTAGCTCCTCTTATAACAGGCCCAGAGGTCTAGGAGGAAAGAATGGTTTTCCTGGGCCCTGCCCAGGGGCCCCCTTCCCTGAGTAACCTCAGGACACTGCTCCCTGCATTCTGGCTCTCCCAGCTCTGGCCTTGGTTAAGAGACCGCAGATATATCTCAAGCTACTGCTCCAGAGGGTGCAAATCAGAGGTCTTGGCAGCTTCCACATGGTGTTAAGCCTGCAGGTGCACAGAAGGTAAGAGTTAAAGCTCGGGAGTGTCTGCTTAGATTTCAGAGGATGTATGGAAAGTCTGGATGTCCAGAAAACAGCCTGCCATCAGGACAGAGTCCTCATGGAGAACCTCTACTAGGGCAATGCCAAGGGGAAATATGAGTTTGGATCCCTCACAGAGTCCACACTGGGGCTAGGAGAAGAGGGCCACCATCCTTCAGAATCCAGAATTGTAGCTTCACCGAAAGCTTGCACTATACACCTGGAAAAGCTGCAGGCACTCAGATGGAGATGAAGAACTTATCAGAATCTGGAGAACTTATTGGGAACTGCAGCAAACACTTTTCTCAGCAGCGGAGTATTCAAGAATTGGCCTGGCTGCTTCTAAGAGCAGCTTCTAAGATGATGGAAAGGATCATCTGAAACTGAAGCTCATATTTAAAAGGGAAACAGAGAATACAAGTTGAAAAAATTTGAAATCTGATCATGTAGTAGAAAACAAAATCCAATTTTCTTGGGAGAAATTCCCCAGAAATGCCAGCCCATGAAAGCAGCTTAGGGAGCTTCACCCTGCAGAGCCTCAGGGGCAGAGATGCCCAAAGTGTTCAGAGCCTACTCCTTGCATGAGTATGGCCTGGTTGTGAAAAATGGAGTCAAAGGAGACTATTTTTGAGCTTTAAAATTTAATGACTGTTCTGCTGAGTTTGGGACTTGTATAGGGCCTGTAACCCCTTTGTTTTAACTGATATATTCCTCTTGGAATAGATGCATTTACTGAATGCCTGTACTACCATTGTATCTTGGAAGTAACTAACTTGCTCTTGATTTTCCAGGCTCATAGGCAGAAGAGATTTGCCTCATCTCAGATGAGACTTTGGACTACGGACTTTGGAGTTGACGCTGAAATGAGTTAAGACTTGGGAGACTGTTTAAAAGGGAGAATTGTATTTTGCAATGTGAGAGGGACATAAGATTTGGGAGGGGCTAGGGGTGGAATGCAAGAGTTTGAATCTGTTTCTCTGCCCAAATCTCATGTCAAACTGTTACCCCCAATGTTGGAGGAGGAGCTTGATGGGAGTTGATTGGATCATGGGGGTAGATATCCACCTTACTCTTCTTATGATACTAAGTTCTCAAGGGATCAGGTTGTTTAAAAGTATGTAGGATCTTTTCTTCATTCTCTCTTCCTTATGCACTGGCCACATAAGACATGACTCCTTCATCTTTACATTCTGACATGATTGTAAGTTTTTTGTGGCCTCACCAGCCACACTTTCTATACAGCCTGTAGAAGTGTGAGCCAATTAAACATCTGGTCTTTTTTAATTACTCAATCTCAGGAAGTTTTTTATAGCAATGCAAGAACAGACTAATACACCAAACTCAGAGCTGTGAGAAAAAAGTGCTTATTGTTGAATAGTATTGGGGTTTTTGTTTGTTTACTTCACAGTAATAGCTGACCAATACAACTTTTAAGTAGGAGTAAAGGGAAACATCTAGAGTGCAAAAATTGCATCTGAAATCTTTACCTCAAGGATTACATTGTTTTTCTATAGGAAGTAAAACTATTTATTTATACACATGTGCAAATGTGTGGAAATAGAGTTTAAAGAACTTATTACTCTTAAAAATTATAAAAAGCCTTGTTATGCCTAAGGATTATGGAAGTCATGATAAACATTTTAATGTGCTATATATTTTAATCTTATTATGATACAAAGATAATAAATTCATGTATATAATCATATAATATTGTGATTTGTCTTATTTGGTGTAGTAAGTGCTAGTAAATAATTTTAAAAATTGCCACCTTATAGATGTGCATAAATATTATTCATTAAGAGCATTTTTTGATATTATTATTGAAAAGGTATATTTTTAAGCATTTCAGAATAGACATTAATTATGAAAACACAGAAACCAAAATAAAATACCTGAATAATACTATACTTCTGGTGCATAGGAAATCATGGATCATTTGACATTAATTAGCAAATACTCTCTACATGTAAAAATCAATTATTTAAATGTTTTAAAATAATATTTTAAATTTACAATAGTGATTCACAGGAAATTTTTAAAAAATTAGTCATTTCCATTTTTTCTCAAATTTGTATTCTAAAATTAATTATTTTTTAAGAAAAGGTTATTGGGAAAACTTTTTAATTTAAAAAGCAAATGCTTAATCTCTTTTAAAAATATATACTCTTAAGATATTGTATTATTTACCACAACATCCAGAAGCATTTTTTAGATTTTGTTTTCTAAATTTCTGCTACATTTTCAATATCTACAGTCCTACAATGTTTAAGTATTTTATATTCAAGTTAACATAGACTTCTTTAAACTAACATTTTAGGGAAGAGTTAATATCTAAAGAGCATCTATGAATACACAAGAAAGACAAGGGGCCAAAAGGACAGTGAAAAAGATGAGTGAGGCAAAACTGATTGCAAGAATCTAAGGAGGTTATTTTGATTAACTATAAATTTAGAAAGGCAATTGCAATGTAACCATGCTAAACTTCAGAGGACCAAAAAACTTCATTCACTTAAAAATGGATAAAACTATGGTCTATCATTCAAATTAAAAGTCTATGACATAATAAAAAGATGCCATTATAATTCCAGATATTTCTGAAGAGAGTACTTTCCAATCCCTTCCAATACATGGCCAATTTCTTTATCAATTTAGTTTTAGCAACAGACGGAGAAAAACACCTAGATGTGATACATTAAAACAGAGGATTTTCAAGTACAAACTATGGTGATAAAGATATATAAAGATTATGTTAGAGACAAAGAGAGACAGAGACAGGCAGAGTGACAGGCAGACACACACACACACACACACACAGAATTTTGGGAGCTCCTACTTTGTTCCAGTTGGGTACAATGTTTGAATTTCTAATTCACAAGAGGTTTTCTGATAACAGTTACAATATCAAGTTAAATTATTAGGTAAAAAGGTGGGTTTACCTGCCTACTTACTTGCTTTATTCTAACAAGATAATAATGTACAAGTCAAGACCACAAACTGGTAAAATTTTAGCATATGAATTTATTAGAATAAAACAAAATGGTGGAAGAGGAGGCTTCAAATTCCTGTTCCTCCACAGAAACACCACTAAACAAGCAAAATATTTCAGAGGCTACTTTGTCAGAAATATGGTAAAGAAACGTTGATAGCAACCAAACAAATGCTAAGTCAAGGGGAAAAAAAGCATATTAAAAAAATAGCAAAACTTTGGGGTATTTTTCCTTGCCCTTCCTCCACCATTTTTCCAGCTTGGTGACAGTCTTGAAGATAGCAACCCAAATTGCCATTGTGCTACCTTGGTTCCTAGTACTGGAGAGAGAAGATGAAGCCCTATTTATCTTATTTACAAAGTATTATGAATGTATATACTAACTGGCTTTGAAGTCCATCTGAAGGGCTGAGGCAAAGTACCTATTTCAATTCCTTCGATCACAGACCTCACTAGGGGCAAAAAATCAGTAGACATTGCTTGAAAATACTGCATGGCAAATAAAAAAAAAATCCAGAGCTGCATAGGCAAAATATTATGATAGATTATGGTTGAGGAAAAAACATAGGCAGCCTAGACAGCAGGAGAAAGAGATTGGGAGATAATTTGTTTGGGACATTAAGGTTTTAAAAGGCACCCATATATACAAGAGAATTTTTAAAGCCATGTGCATATGCAAGGCAGGTTGCATGTTTGAGAAAAACCTGAGAAGACCCTAAGTGTTCCCCTCTGACTGAAAGCCTGCATGAGTGTTGAGGAGTGACTGAGACTGAGCTAAGAGTCAATCTTCAAAGGCTTATAAGAGGTGTTCTTCACTTTTTGTAGTTGCTGTTTGTTTTGTTTTTAATCTTTAGTTCTTGGCATAGAAAGAAAGTATTTCAAAACACTAGCTGAATGTAAAATAAAGAAACAAAAATCTCGGTGACCATATATGAAAAGAACAATACACACATTACTACATCTTCTAAAATACAAAATCAGGAAACTCTGTAGAAGGAGTAGAATTTATTTCCAAAGACAACACAGTATCTTTGTCTAGTTTCAACAACAGAAATCTCAAGGCATACCAAAAGCAGGAAAGTATAACCTGTTCACAGAAACAAATAAATTGATAGAAAATATCCCTGAGGAGAGCCAAATACTTGAATTATTAAAAAATGCTTTGTAGCAATTATTTTCAATGTGCTTAAAGAGCAAAATAATGAATAGAAATAACTAAAAAATTATGAAATGTCTAAAAAAATTTAATCCAGAAGAGCTAGCAATATTTAAAACTAAACAAATTTTGGAGCTGAAAAGTAAAATGACTAAAACTTAAAACACACATGAATTAAAAGCAGATTTGAGCAGACAGAAGAAAATAATTAGAAAACTTGAAAATAAGACAATTAAAATTATCCAGTATAAACAGTGGAAAGAAAAAGGAATGCCAAAGGTGATAAAAGCCTTTGTGAAATGTGGAACATCATTATGCAAAACAGTGAGCACATTTTGGGAGTCTCTGACAAAGAAGAAAGAATAAGAGAAAGGAAAATTATGTGAAGAGATAACAGAAATAATTGAATAACGGAGTAATTGAAATTTCCCAAATTTAATGAAAGACATTAATCTATATATTGAAGAAGTTCAAGGAACTCTGTGCTCAAAGAATTCTAAGGTGAGAGTGGATCCAAGATGGCTGAAGAGGAATAGCTCTGGAGTGCAGTTCCCAGCCAGAACAACTGCCCACAGACCAGGAGATTCCCGGATTGAAAAGCGCCACAAGTTTCCAGCACAGCTGTTTCAGCCAGCTCAGCGGGTATCTGCACAAAAACTCATACAAATCTGGGCAGCCATTTCAACTGGCACCTGGAACGCCTGTGAGACAGAGCTGCCCATTCAACTGAAAAAAAGGAGGCTGAAACAGGGAGCCAGATAATCTGGCTCAGTGGGTCCCACCCCCACTAAGACCAGCAATCTGAAATGCTCTGGACTCAGAGTTTCACAGCAAGCACAGCTGGACCTAGGATGGTCCAGCTCTGTGGGGGAAAGGGTGTCAGCCATTACCGAGGCAGTCCACTACTACTGAAGCAGACCAACACTACTGTCCACCCTTACCAAAGCAGTCCGCCCTTACCGAGGCAGCCTGCCATTACTGAGGCAGTCCACCATTACTGAGGAAGATCACCAGTACTGAGGCAGTTCTAACTATACCTCTATAAACAAAACTGCAAGCAAGTTCACACAGCAGCTGGGCAGAGTCCACAGCAGCTCAGTAATGCCTCTGCTGGCAGACTGTGACCATGCTACCTCCTTGCTGGTCAGGGCATCTCTGAAAAAAGGCAGCAGCACATCAGGAACTTATAAATAAAGATCCACCTTTCCAGGACAGAGCACCTGGGAAAAAAAGGCGGTTATGAGTTCCACTGCAGCAGACTTAAACATACCTGCCCAGCAGCTCTGGATGGAACAATGGAGCTCACAGCTCAGCACTTGAGCTCCTATGAAGGACAGACTGTCTCTTCAAGCAGCTCCCTGACCCACGTATATCCAAAAAGACACCTCATAAAGGAGAGCTCAGGCTGACATCTGGCAGGTATCCTTCTGGGACAAAGATAACAGAAGAAGAAACTGGCAGCAACCCTTACTGTTCTGTAGCCACTGCAGATGATCCCCAGGCAAGTAGGGTCTGGAGTGGACATGCAGCAGTCCTAGAGCAGAGGTGCCTGACTGTTAGAAGGAAAATTAAAAAACAGAAAGAAATAACTTCATCATCAACAAAAAGGACGTCCACTCAGAGATCCCAATTGAAAGTCACCAACTACAAAGCCCACAGTTAGATAAATCCACAAAGATGGGAAGAAACCAGCACAAAAGGGATGAGAACACCCAAAACCAGAATACCTCTCCTCATCTAAGGGATCAGAACTCCTCACCAGCAAGGGAACAAAGCTGGATAGAGAATGAGTCTGATGAATTGTCAGAAACAGTCTTCAGAAAGTGGGTAATAACAAACATTTCTGAGCTAAAAGAATGTGTTCAAACCCAATGCAAAGAAACTAAGAACCTTGAAAAAAAGATTTGACTAAATGCTAACGAGAACCTACAGCTTAGAGAAGAATATAAATGAATTGATGGAGCTGAAAAATACAACCTGAGAACTTCACAAAGCATACATTAGTTTCAATAGCCGAATCAACCAAGCAGAAGAAAGGATACCACAGATTGAAGAGCAACTTAATGAAATAAAATGAGAAGGCAAAATTAAAGAAAAAAGAGTAAAAAATGAACAAAGCCTCCAAGAAATATGGGATTATGTGAAAATACCTAATCTATGTTTGATAGGTGTACCTGAATGTGGCACAGAGAATGAATCCAAGCTGGAAAACACTCTTCAGGATATTATCCAGGAGAACTTCCCCAACCTATCAAGGCAGGCCAACATTCAAGTCCAGGAAATACAGAGAACACCACAGAGATATTCCTCAAGAAGAGCAGCTCCACGGCATTTAATCATCAGATTCACCAGGGTTGACATGAAGGAAAAAATGCCAAGGCAGCCAGAAAGAAAGGCTGAGTTACCCACAAAGGGCAGCCCATCAGACTCACAGCAGATCTCTCAGCAGAAACCCTACAAGCCAGAAGAGAGTGGGGGCCCATATTCAACATCCTTAAAGAAAATGACTTTCAACCTAGAACATTGATGCAAAAATCTTCA
>CAUYQU010071717.1:0-23262 GCA_963574635.1 Cheracebus regulus | reverse complement strand
ATAGTTTGAAGTCAGACAGTGTGATGCCTCCCACTTTGTTAGGATTGTCTTGGCTATGTGGGCTCCCTTTTGGTTCCATATGAAGTTTAAAGTGGTTTTTTCCAATTCTGTGGAGAAAGTTAGTTTCCCACCCTAGGTATTCCTTTATAGCAGCACAAATAGACTAAGACATTAGGTAACTAATTGTGTTGGTTTCTGCTTTATCCTTCCTGTTTTTCTTTTTGCAAAATAACACACATGTAACACACACACACACACACACACACACACACACACACACACACAGAGAGAGATTATTTAAATTCTCTGTTTGGATTCTTTAAAAGTCTTTAATTTTTTAGAGAAGTTTTGGGCTCACAGCAAAATTCTAAGAATGATTTCCCATATATCCACTGCCCCTACATGTGCAACATCCCTCCATATCAACATTCTCATCAGAGTGGTCTATTTGTTAAAATTGGTGAACACATTATAATCACTCAAAGTCTATTGTTTACATTAGAGTCCACCCTTGGTGTTTTGCCTTCTATGGTTTTAGACAAGTGTATAATGATGTATATCTACCCTTATAGTATCTTATGGAGTATTTTCACTGCTCTAACACTTTTCCATGCTCTGCCTATTCATCTCCTCCACCTCCAACTCCTGGCAAGCGCTAATCTTTCTTCTGTCTTCATAGTTTGTCTTTTCCAGAATGCCATATAGTTGGAATCATAAAATATGTAACATTTTCAGATTGGCTTCTTTAGATAATATTATGCAGTTAAGGTTCCTCTGTGTTTTTTCATGGCTCAATACTTGTTTGTTTGTTTTTTAACATTGAATAATATTCCATTGTCTGGATGTACCATAGTTGACTTACCCATTTGCCTACTTAAGGACATCTAGGTTCTTTCTAAATTTTGGCAGTTATAAATAAACCTGCTTTAAACATCCATTTGCAAGTTCTTGTGTGGACATAAGTTTTCAACTCCTTTGGGCAAATACCAAAGAGACTTCTTTTAACATAAAAGATAATATACTATATATAATTTTTTGCATTATGCTTTTTTCACTTAAAGATACATATCCTGAAAATTATGCCAGATCATTTCACAAATATTATCCTTATTTATTTCTATAGATGCATATCATTTCACTGTATGAAAATACTACCAGTATTTTATGACTAGGCATTTAGTTCATTCTAATATTTTGCTATAATAAATAACCTTTCAATGAATAATATTGCTCATATGAGTGTTTGGTTTTGATATTATTGAGAATCAATCTTCGCGGTAAATTCTTATAAGTGAGATTGCTAAATCAAAGGGTTTCTTAGCCTTTTTCTTCCCTTGACATGAAGGCTTAGACTCAATTTTGAAAACAGGGTGTTTTGCATTTTTTTATTTGTTTGTTTGTTTCGCTTTGCCTTTGTATTGTGGAGAGGTGGGGAAGAATTTAAGAATATTTTGTTTAAGCAAAATTGTCAAGGCTGAAGCAATGGAGAATTAAACTCTTACATGTATTAACTTATCTGTGTATATAACGGCATGGAGAGGCAGGCTCCAAACTGGAAATAAGAAGAAATTTGATTTATTCTTATTCTGGACATAAGGAAAAACACAAACAAAAATAAAGATATAAATACCAGCAGGGATGCCACACTGCCAACTTCATAAGATGCTACTCATATGTCATAAAATTTTAATAGTGTCCTCCAGGAATTATAAAATGTGACAGCTCTGGGAACTTGGACTCTAGAAGGGAAAGGCCTGTTTAGACCTTTGATATTTGGGCACTAAAATGAAGGCAAACCTGGAGATGTCAGGAGCATCTGGACAACAGCAAAAGTTTGTTTCTGAGCAATTGGATTGAATCAACACAGTTTAACTTTCATTTATTTGGCACATACTGTATACAGGGTTTTTCAGGATACAGGGAAAGCAAGCACTCAATGAGTACTTGCTACATGCCATAGTCTATAATGTTAATTACTTCGGTTAATACTAACAAGTTTGTAAGTTAGGTGATATTCATATCCCCATTATCAAGATGGGGAAACTGAGATTCAGGGTGATTTCATTTATGTCAGAACAACCTATTTTCAAAGTTCAGTTCAGCTACTTCTGAGCTATATAGCCTCGGTGATTTAGTTAACCTGAGACTCAGTTTCCTCAGTTGTAATAAAGGAGATAATTGAAACATTAGCAACACAGTCTAGATCAGTTTCAAACAGCAGCATCAACATTACCTAGGAACTTTTTAGAAATGTATATTCTCAGGCCCAACTACATAATCAAAACTGGGCAGGGTGGAGGAGGGGGTGGTTAGGACCCAGCAATTTATGTTTCCATGAGCCTTTCAGGGGATTCCAAAGCATGTTCGATTTGGAAGACTGGTGGTGTGGAGTAAGGATGTGGATTCTGGAGTCTGAATGCATCATTTTGAACCCTGGCATTGATTCACTGTTATACTTTTTGGTCATGTTACTTTGTTTACTAAATCTCTAGTTACTTAATCCATCTGCATCTGAGTTCACTCATCTGTAAAATGGAAATAATAACTCTATCTGCTTTGTTGAGATTGTTATAAGGATTAAGTTGTGAATGAACATAAAATACAACAGTGCCTGGCACATACTGAGTGTTGTAGTGAGTACTTTATAGCTGTTTGTTAAACAGAATAAATAAAAATGAGGTTTGTTTGGGGAATTTGGGTAATGTATGTAAATTGTGCTTGGCACATAGTAAGTGCTCAACAAATGTTAATAATTATTGTCGTTAGTAGCCATAATGTCCTAATAACTTGTTCTAAAGTCCCACAGCCTCTAAGGGACAGGGATGAGCTCTGTGCCTTTTATACCCTCACCATACATACAGTGTAATCCACATGAGCACAGTCTTTGTTTTCAAGTGGAGGTGAAAATAAAAAATCCAAACGAGGCAGGTAGACATCAGGGTAGAGATAAGCCCAGGAGCCCTGGGCAGTTGCAAATATTGCTGCAAGAAGCTCGATGTTGGTCTCAGAGGGATGACATCAGTATGGGGGAAGCAGTGGACGGAGGAGGCTGATGGCTGCTGGGTCAGAACTGAAAGGGACACGCCATTTCAGCTGGAAACACGCAAAACATCATTATTTTGAAATTGCCGAGCAAATTCAATGGCTGGTATTGCTGTGCTGATGTGTTAATAATAATTCTGTAGTTAGAGACAAGCCTGGGCTGTTAGCATTAAAGGCCACTTAAATTTTAAAGAGTCATTTTATGGAAAGTTTTAATTAGCTCTGGATTGTAACTAACATTCTCTTTAAAACTGTTGTGGGCGTTTGATGAGGTCTGGGTTCCAGTGGATGGAAATGAGAACTGGATTTTACTCATTGCTCTCACAGTCTGTCCAAGGCAGTTCATCTTCTATGGGCCTTGGCATGAGTGCTCTGTAGCCAGGCATTACACCCACCAGAGAATTCAGGCCTGCATGTCCTTCATCCTCTGTGGAAAAGGAAAAGGGAGCTGGGCCCTTCAAGGGGGAAGGTTTGTCTGATCCTCGACTGCAGCCCCTGCTTCCCTCCTGCTGCAGCTTACACCTCTTCTTCTGAAGCCTAGAAGCCCTGCATGTCCCTCAGGACAGTCTCCTGAGAACAGCTGCACTCTCAAGTTTTGTGCTGTCCCCTCTTATCTCCCTCCTAAACTCCTACCCAGCAGGCCCAGCTGTTCATCTTTCTTTTTTGCAGCATGGTGCAGTGAAACTAACAGCAGGATTCTGGTGGACCTAGGTTTGAAAACTGGCTTTGCCACATATAAGCTATACACCTTAGGCTCATTAATTTTCAGACTCAGGTTTTTCATCTGTAAAATTGGGAAAAAACGCCTAACAGTGTTACTGTGTGGATACTCAGTGTCTGGCACATAGCAAGTATTCAAGGAGAATTTTATCATCATCTAATCACTTCCAACCATTCTAACATTTATTTCGATTCTGCCTGTGTTTGTCTTAAATTATTCCATCATGTCCTCCCTTTAACCGCTGAGAACAAAGATCTGGATGACTTCTTTGAATACTCTCCCACTGCTCGCCTACCTAGTTCCCTGCACGCTGATCAAATTTCCCTGTTGACTAGCAGATCTGGGTACAGGACCTGAGCACCCTTGCTCATGGTGGAATTGGAGGATTATAAAATGACTCCAATGGTGTAGTACTTAAGCTGAAAGAAAAATAATCATTCAAATTTGAGCTCTAGAACTTTATGATACATGCCGACTCTGGTGATGGGGGAAGCCCAGGTGTGAGAAATGATTTGTACCTTTTCTGCAGCTGTTTATGTTACTTGCAGTCAGAGAGGCTCACAGGAAGTCAAGAGACTTGGAGGAAGTAAAATGAATCTCACCCACACCTATGATTGGGCAGGGGGACGCAGAGAGCTGAATAAAGAAGTGAGTAAATGGAAATCAACCAGTAGGGAATGTCTTGGCCTCTGACAGCTGTCCTGAAAGATCCTGAGGCTTTGGCTAGCAGAGCAGAAAGAAGGGAAAACCAGGATGGGGACAGAAAAAGACAGGGAGCATTAAAGCTCACCCCTGGCTGGCATCTGTGAAGGAGCCAGCTGGGCTGTTTCTGTGCAGTGACCATCCTTGAGCTTCTTCCCTGCAGTGAACTTCCTGCCACCTCACAACTGGCTGCCCATTTCTGGTCATCTGCCTGTTTTAAATGCAGTCTTTTTTCCTACTTGGCTGTGACTTCCTTGGGACTTGAAGCTCTGATTTTTTTTTTTTTTTTTTAGATTTTGAATTCTGCATATCTACTCTGTGCCTGGACCATAGTGAGGAAACTGTTAAGTGGAAATATAAAGAGAATATGATCTTTGGAATTATCCAGACCTCAGTTTGAATTCAGGCTCCAGCATCTATCTGCTTGTCTAGTTATATCAGACAAGTCACTTCACTTCTTTGCTATAGTTTCTTATCTGTCAAATGGCCACAATGAGGCTTATCTTTCAGCTGTGAGATTTCTCGCTTGAGGCACATGTAGCATATTACCTGCTCATGAATGGCAGTGATTTGGTGCTCAATCTAATTGGTGGCTCAGGTAAGATCTTGGCCCGGAACATCCAGTAAGTTCAAGGGATGACAACTAACCCCAAAGACAAAAGCTCTTCAATTTTGCAGCTAATTTAGTCCAACCATCTTTAGCTAATTCAATCAGTTCTCATTCACCAATGGATAAATTGTGCTCATCATGGGCTTAATCATGCAACTAATATGGTTTTGAGATTGATTTATTAAGAGAGCCCTAATTGAGGCTAAATAAATGAGATAAATCTATAAGTCTATAAGATCAACCAGCAGTCCAGAAACTACCAGTGGCAATATTCAGTTACCTACTTTATTTAGCAATATTTCAACAAATACTTATCATGTATCTACTCTGTGCATGCCAGGGGTAAGACTATATCCTGTGTCAGCTGGATATTAAGAGAATATTAACTCAGCTGTAGTAAGTCTGAGTAGAATATAACTAAGAAGGATGATCACTGTGGGTCAGAGTTAGAGCAGAAAGTATAAGGCCAGAGATAGAGCCAAGCTGAGAGAGGGACCAAAAGCCAAGGCCAAGAAGCCAATATTGCAAATATTTTTGCAAGAAACTCGATGTTGGTCTCAGAGGGATGATATCAGTATGGGGGAAGCCATGTGGGGAGGAGGCTGATGGCTGCTGGGTCAGAATTGAAAGGGACACTCCAGACACACCCAAAGTCAAGATGATCACAAACAGCTAACAGAAGTGAGGATAGAGCAGGAAGGGAGAAACAGAGATCTAAGAGTGGTCAGTCTGAGACCAGCATCTGCATGGTGGAGAGGAAGGGCAGGAATCAGAAGGGAGAAGAGTGAACACAAGGGCTTCTTTTATAGGCTGGCTGCATTCATGCATGTCTGGATGAACTAACATGATTTACGAGGACCAAATAGATGTAGATTTGTTAGAATCACCACAAAATGCTACATTCTTGAGCCAAATATGACCTGTTGACTTTACAGCTCTGAGCCTATCTGTCCTTCCTGCAGAAAGCAGGAAACTGCACAGACAAGCAAGCAAATATGTGCCTTTTTTTTTTTTTCATTTTAACTGTGGTCTCAGCACTACGCCCATGTTGTCTAAATTTACTACACACCCTGTTTTCTGAGCAGAGCCATTTCATATACTTGTTTTGCTTCCTGAAATTGGATTTCCTGACATTGGCCCTGTTTCTTTTCCAACTTGCACAAAAACTCAATGTCCACTTTATTGTCCAATTCAAATTGTGCTTATCATTGTTTTCCTAATAAAAGCATGTATCAGTCTTTACCCAAAACATGACACCTCTGTCTCCTCTGGCAACTGTGGCTAAAAATAGAGATGGGGTATGTGATAGTTAATTTTACATGTCAACTTGACTGGGCTAATGAGTGCCCAGATGGCTGGCAAACATTATTTCTGGGTAAGTCTATGCAGATGTTTCCAGAAGAGATGAGCATTTGAATCAATAGACTGAGTAAAGATCTGCCTTTACTACGGGGTGAGCATTTCCAATCTACTGAGGACCAACATAGACCAAAAAGTCAGAGGAAGGGCAAATCTGCTGTTTCTGCTTGAGCTGAGCCATCCTTCTTCTCCTGCCCTTAGACATTAGCACTCCTGGTTCTCAGGCCTCCAGAGTCAGACCAAGCCTTACATCTTGGGTTCCTGGTTCTCCAGCCTTTGGGTTGGGCTTGGACTGGAGCTACATCTCTGGCTTTTCTGGGCCTTCAGCTTGCAGATAGCAGATCATGGGACTTCTTGGCCTCTATAATTGCATGAACCAAAACCTTCATAATGTCTCTCTCTCTCTATATATATATATATATGTATATATATATATTATATATTTATATATGTTTATATATATATATACATATATATATATTTATATATAAATCCCATTATTGGTTCTGTTTCTCTGGAAAAGCCTGATTAATACAGGGCAGAAGACTCTGCATCTTCCCTGGACGGTTTTAAATGAGCTTTAATGACCCCTCTCCACCCTCATGCAACCATAGCTCAGGCAAGGAGTTTGAACCTGCAATGCATTTTTTCCTCCTTTTATGTAATCAGTTGATATTTTCCTATTTCAGCTCTGGGGTAGATCTGCTTCACTCATTAGCTAACAGAGCTTATTTTACCTACCTAAGATCTTTACATCTCAGGTTCTTAGTCTTGCCCAGAGGGATGTGTGCTATTTAAAGGAAATAGTGTGTTGTATGATCCCAAATTGCTATCTTCCATTCTGGAAAATAAGGTTTGGGAAGGGCTGTCAGTTCAGGATGGTCCCAATAAAAGTTACATGAGAAAATAAAAGTATACTCCAATGATGTGTCTTGGAATTCAGTCAGCTTCTGAATACATCTTAAATTTCTTTTGATGCATGACTTGGTTATACTTAGTTGAGAATGTTGTTGACCAGAAATTATATTCCACTACTGAAATGCTGATGGCACTCAGGGAACTGGTGGGATCCTTGGAAAAGGTTGACAGAAGGCCTCGAACTCTCTAATTCTTCACACTCTTTTTGAGCTTTTGTTTTCTTCTATGAAAAAGAAGTAACTTCCTTCTTGAGTCCCATTTTAGAAATTCTACCTATAAAAGAAAATTTTTATAATAGCAGATTAGTTTCCCAATTAATTGTGTTTACATCAGAATCAAAGTGAAAGCAAGGGGAGAAAGCGATCATCAGTTTGCAAGGAAGTCAGTGTCTTCCTCATCGGGCTTCAGCTCGAAAGGCTGTACCAGCCCCAGAAGCAGCTGGCTTATAGAGGGACGCTTGTATAGCACCACAGTTGTTAGATATCAGCCACGGAGCCATTAATGCCACCTATTTAATTATTCTGAAACAAGAATTAACTTGTTCTTCTAACTCATGTGTCATGGAGTGTTTGAGGAATAGAAAACCTCATAGGAAAACATTTTCTTAGTGGGTCTTGTTAATGGATGGGCACTTGGAATCCTCTCACATGCATCTTAACCCCTTTGCTTTGAGTGATAAGGCAACTCCTTGAACAAATGATTTGTTGAAATCTTTTTATAGCTAATTATTGAAGTTGTCCCCACAACTGATCCTTCTCAACTGCTGAAAACCATCCCAACAATACTGTTTCCCAGCTCACATACTTCTAATCTAAACTCAGAATGAATTTTTAGAACAAGTATGTTTAGAAGTGGGTGTTTGACATTTTCAAATATTAGAATTTGGAACATTTTTTTTCTGTATCAAATGTACAATGGCAGAATGTACCCCTAATCTCAAAACTTCCATCTTGATACATAATTATCAAGAGTCAAAGTGGTCATAATTAGTCAAGCTTCACAATTAAAATCCTGTCTTTGATGAACTTTTGAAATAAAATGCTGTTATCTAAAACCTCACTCATCTATGATAATGAAGCTCTCAATTAATTCTTTTGTTATTCACAAAAAGATTAATAATGCTAGTTCATAATTTTTTAAAGTATCCACATCCATAAGAGGCATACCACATAAACCATATGTAACTAATCTCTTCCAAGAGAAACAAGAAACAGATTTGGGCATATGTTTTATGGACAGCTAATGTTCCCCTACAATAATGGCTCATGCTAATTATTTTTCTTAAACTGATTATGCTTGCAATAAATTATTATCTTTATGACTATTTCTAGTTTTAGGAAAATGTTCATGAAATTAATGGTGGTTTGTCTAAATGAACTTGCACAGAGTTATTGTTTCAGATAAATGCCACATTAAGTGGATAATTGTGATCTGATCCTAACCCTTCTAACAGCTTCTTCTGGCCCAGCTGTTCCTTTAGAAATCTTGAGCAACATACTGAATCCTACCAGTATTAAGACTCTACTGGAACCTATTGATTGGATAAGTCCTTACATTTGTGTGGAATACTGTCCTGGGCATGTTAACAACTTTGACTTGGGCGGCCAAGTATGACCACATTGATGGCTTTTACCTATTTCAAGGTGGTGATCTACCATGGAAGCCAAAAAATGACTTACACTTTATTTGCCTGTTAGTTTCCTAGATTAAAAAAATATATATTTGGTCATCTTCCTTTGCAAATTCTCCTAAAGTTCACAAGCTTCTTGGTCAAGAAAGTCTTTCTTTATAATTTAAACTTATTTTGTATCATGTTTTATCCTAGTTGCAAAAATAACTAGGAACTAGGTTCTCAGATTCTATTAATTGTTGATAGACACACCATTGAGAGAGAAACTATTTATAAAGGAGTGAGATTCTCATGGCTAACAGTAGATATGGATTACCTATTGCAGGCAGGCCCTGCAGGAGGCTTTCGAAGGGTCAGCTCAGTAGTCCCTTTTGTTGTGGTTGGGGAAACATCTCATGAAGTATTCAAGTTCAAATGAAATATAAGCTAAATGTCTGAATCTAGCCTCAGCAAAATGAGCTTAGGATCCTAATACTTATCAGGTCTTCTTTTTTATCCCTAATATGCCATAATGTTCAAAAGTATGTGAGGTATTCATTATGCTGGACCCAACAGGACAGTAGTGAATGAGACAACCATTTCACCTAAGCAGTCTACTGAGGGATATCAAGTAGGGAATGACCATACAAGGCTATGGTGTGGCTATGGTATTGGAGGTATATGGGCCTGTATAATCAGAGAGGTGCCCCTAAACCAGCTGGGAATTATGGAAGACTGCCTGGTAGGAGAAACATCCAGATAGAATTCCGAGAGGTGAATAGTAGTCAGGAGAATGCAAGGTAAGCTGGGTGAAGTCTGAGAAGGCAGAGAGTTTCTTCTAGGTTCTAGACAATAGGTACACATACATAAACTTCCAAAGGCCAAGAAGACTACAGTACATTTTGAGAAGAGTAGTAGCTAATCCTGGGGAGGAAAAATGTTTGCATTTTATACAGAAAGTAAGAAAGAGTCATAATAGGTTCTTAGGAGGGGAACAATGTTATCAGATGTGCATTTTAAAAACTCTGACAGCAACATGGACTATGGATTGAAGGAGGGTAGGGGAGACCCACAAATACACTGGAAATAGAGTCTAGAACTAAGAATGGGGCTCACTTCAATCAGCCTCATTTTTCCGTGTTCTCTGCAAGTAAAAACCACTTTGGGAACCAACTCAACAACTCAAGGGCGTTTTCAATTATTCTTTGCAATAACATAATCTACTTCATATGAGAAAAATGCTGTTTGCCATAGTTGAAAAAGACTCAATTGGTAGTTCTCTGGGAGAAACTACACAGTTTGCTAAAATTTAAATACCCACAGAGTAAAAACAAAGGCAGCTAATAAGAAATGTGTCATTGAAATTGAACAGAAGGTAGAGAAGTCCCATTTCTTGTTCTTTTTGTCTTTCAAAAGAGTGGTTCCACAGCAATTTACCCACACTATCACTCATCCTTTGTATCATTAGCATTTGGGAAAATACCTGCAACTGTCACCATGAGACAAGCAACATGTAGGAACTAGAAATGCAGTTTAGGGAAATTAGAAAATGAAACTCCTAAAGAGGAGGATTGAATGTTTCATTAAACATAAAGATGACACCAAAAAAAAATGCCTTCTGATTTCAATTGTTGTTGGCTACTAAAATGTCATCATCAATTAGGCCTTTTTGCATGCTCTGTGGTGCAAAACCAATTACCCTGACAGCCCCTGTCCTCAAAACACCAAGATCACTAATGTGGGCTGACAGAAAAGAGCCAACTTTGATACAAACACATATTAAAGCAGGTACCAGTTTTTAAAAGAAAGTCATAGGTAATCATTCATTCATTCATTTATTCATGCTAGTATACACCATGCAAAGCAGGGGAAACAGGGAGAGGAATAAGTGCTAAAACTGGATTAGAGTTATGCCCATAGTAGGCTTAGTTATAGTCTGATAGGAATGTCACATCATATAACTAAGTGACAGAAAGAAGGGAAAGCAGAAAGTAGTAAGAATCGAGACTGTTTTTCAGTAAACATAGATGAGGAAAATGTTGGAGGATGGTAGGGAGTAAAAAGTAGAGGGAGGAGGAAAGTAACAGCAGTTGACATTTTGCTGAACCAAGCACTATATTTTTGTATTTATATCTTATCTTAGATTTCATGTGATAGGGACTATAATTATTCATATTTTAACATCAGGGTACTAAGACTTAGAAAGATTAGACAGTTTACTGATCCTTGGTTATGGGTAGCACCGAGGATCACCATTGCGCCTGGTGTTAGACTTCAAAGCAAGCACATCAATTTATTTCTAGTCTACTCTGGAGTTGAGGTCTCACAGGGAAGAAGAGATTATGAGTTTGGTTCAGGATTTTGCAGACATTACGGGGCCAAGGAGCCATGGATCACATAGGTTTTTGAGAATTTCATATATATTCTTCAAACAGTAAGACAGAGGGCAGGAAGCATGGAGGTACAGCATCTCTTCTACTGTGGTACCAAGATGAGCAATTCAGATGATGACACCAGAATTTTAGAATTGAGGTCTCAACCTGCCAAGAATGGGTTCCTGGAAGAAGTGGGGCATAAGTTGGGCCTTTGAAAGTAGGACATGAGCCAAAAGAAGAACAAGGAAACCCTAGGAAGGAAGTGGGCCCAAGAAAATGAAACCAATTCTGCATTCACTGCAGGGTAATTTGATTCCAGTTAAGGTGTCTGACCAGTGTCTGATCAAGAAGTAGTACTCTGACAATTGCACAGCAGAGTGTTCTGCACTGTGTGGGTTGAGGAGATTGTGATTTAAGAAGCAGCCAATGGTAGAAAAGGGAAGGCTGAGCTGCTCCTTTAGTCTCCACTTGCCCCTCTCCATCCCTGGATGTGCCCGGGGGACATTTTTCTAGTTTTGACAAATGTAGCTTTAGACATCCCTCTCACCCCTTCCCACCTTCCAATAAGAATATATGGATATGCTCCCCTCCAGGAACCATCACCTCAGCAAAGGGTAAATTAAAAGGAAGAGGGTTCTACAAATACAAAATTTAGCTGGGCATGGTGGGACGTGCCTGCAGTCCCAGCTACTCGAGAGGCGGAGGCAGGAGAATTGCTTGAACCCGGGAGGCAGAGGTTGCAGTGAGCCGAGAACGTGCCACTGCACTCCAGCCTGGCACCTGGTGACAAAGCGAAACTCTGTCTCAAAAAAAAAGTTAAAAATTTTAAAAAAAGGAAGAGGGTTGAAGATATTAGAATATATCATTTATTCTCTGGCTGTCATGGTCTCCTCCTACATTTTAAATATATATACCTGGTTTGTAATTTTTCTCCCATCACTGGTTAAACACACTAACAAATACATTATCTGGCTGCCATTCTCCAGTAAAGGTTACACTAGTGGGATGGAGGGTTGAAGATGGATCACAGGATTCAGGAATCTTGGATACATTCTGGGTATTGGGCTCAGTCATAGCTGTGATATAAAAACTAATTTGTTTTTATGAGAACTAGGGTAGTAAGCAATTCCTCTTATTCTTCACCTTATTTAAAGGAAAGCAGGTTGGAGGCAGGGTGGCAAGGGAATGTCTAAGCAAATCAGAGAAGTGTGACTAGGAGGACAGAGTTAGATTTTCTAAATAGCTCTCTACTCTTCCACCTGAAGTTTGACTGGATGACACATGGCTTGGATGCATTGGCAGATGACTGATGAATACAGTGACTTCTAACAGGCTTAGCTCTATCTATAATGGGGTGGCTCAGTTGAAATGGCACAAGTTTTCAAAGATGAAGTTACCTGTTGAGGTAGAAGACCCAGTGACATATACAGTTTAGAGATATAAAATGCAGTCAGTAGGCACATATGCATAGCTTTAAATGTGCCTTTCCAAAGACCTTGGAGAAGCAAAAAATTTCTCTGGTTGTTCATTTCAAGTCTGGGTTGGTGAGGAGACTAACTTAGTTTTGAGTGAGTTTCTGTAGGGAAGGTAGGAACTCATACTTCCTTTCACTATCAACTTTTGACATCTTAGACGTCTTCTTGGTCAAAACAGTGCCTTTTTGAGATACCTTTTCTCTCTAAATAGCTTACCTTCAGCCTTGCTGTCATTCAGCCCACCATGCCAATTTTATATCTCCTATGTAAGAGTGGTCTGATTCCATTTGTGACAAGAGGAGCTGCTATTTGGGCCAAACTTCTTCAAGCACTGTCTCAGTGAAGCTGGTACTTCACATATCGTAAGGATACAAAGTTCTTATTGAATTAAACAGCATATTGCCACAGGAAATAGGGACCAAAAAAGTAAAAATAAAGTCTCTCATGTTAAACACTTCTGTGGACTCATGTTTTCCCTATTCCAACATCATAAAATATTTATCTATAACGAAGATATCATGCAAAATAAATCAATGGCACCATTCTGTTTTTGAAGAAGCAATCATTTCTACAAAGTCAGAGTTTCTACATAGGGCTATATTTTGATATGTTAGGGAAAAAAAACAACATGATTAGCAAAAGTGGCCGAGTTCGTCTTGCTATTTTAGCTATTATGCTATTTCTGTTTCATTCCCCTTGATGAAATCAGTGGAGGCTTAGGGCAAAGCTAGAAACATAAAGGCGATTAGGAGAGAAATGAAGGAAAAGAAAATAAAGTACTCGTAAAGGTTGAGTGGTAATTACTACTTAGGGAGAGGGAAGGATTAATTAACATTATTAATTAATTAACATTATTCTGTCTAATGTAACCCTTCATACCACTGTGAACTAGGAAGTCAAATAAAATGTAAATGAATAAAGTATAATCAAATCTACTTCTTTCAAATGTACTTTAAACAGAATTTTTATAAATTCTTAAACATTTCTTTGTTACAAAAATCTACCTATGTGGTAATTATGTTGGTTCAAGTGGCTATTAAAATTTTTAAGCTAATTTTATGCCTAATGTTTAGATGAGCTAAAAGGTTATATGTAAACATTTTTATGGTAAAAGTAGTTGGAAAAATTATAATATATTATAAAATTGAAACAAAGCTGGTATTTCCAAGTGTGATTCCAAAAAACGAACCCATCAAAGAGGTGGGGAAGGAACAGGTGAAACCATCAGCATTAAATTATTTCTAAAGTTTCTCCATAAAAAGATGCTGTAGATAAAGCTAAAAGTGTAGTTTTCCAAACTGAAAAAAATTACAATATATGACAAAGGACAAATTGGGGGAAACATAATTTTTAAAAGAAATTAAAGAGCCAACAAGTGTACACAAAATTTTCAACTCCCCTAGTGATGATGTCAAAGATATAGCAAAATGACAAAGATATTAAAATCAACAATGCTAAGGGAAATACATATTTACATTCATTCATGGGTGTTTAGAAACAATATTGCTAGGTCAAAATTTGACATGTTTCAAATTTGACCATATCTTTTTATCTAGAAATTTCATACTTAGGGATCTACCCTATGAAATACACATTGAACATCCTTCACACAAAAATCTGAAATTCAAAATGTTCCCAAATTTGAAACTTTTTGAGTACTGACATAACACTCAAGAGAAATACTCAATACATTATTTCAGATTTTGGATTATTAAAATAAGGACTATTTAGCTGGCATATACTCTTCAAATATTCCAAAATCCAAAATAACTCAAATCAAATATTTCTCTGGTCCAAAGCATTTCAGATAAGAGGTACTATCATAACAGAAATTAAATAATAAAATAGGTAATTTCCACTGCATATTGATTAAATAAAAGGATCCATGCCAAGTAATTTATATACTTCATCTCTTCTAATATTTCCAATAATCTTATGAGATGGTGGTCATTATGTTCTATTTTTCCTTTTTTTTTTTAAATTATACTTTAAGTTCTGGGGTACATGTGCAGAATGTGCAAGTTTGTTACACAGGTATACATGTGTCATGGTGGTTTGCTGCACCCATCAACCCATCATCTACACTAGACATTTCTCCTAATGCTATCCCTCCCCCTGCCCTCTACCCTACAACAGGTCCTGGTGTGTGATGTTCCCTTCCCTGTGTCCATGAGTTCTCATTGTTCAACTCCCACCTATTAGTGAAAACATGTGGTGTTTGGTCTTCTGTTCTTGTGTTATTTTGCTAAGAATGATGGTTTCCAGCTTCATCCATGTCCCTGTAAAGGACGTGAACTCATCCTTTTTTATGGCTGCATAGTATTTCATGGTGGATGTGTGCCATATTTTCTTTATCCAGTCTATCATTGATGGACATTTGTGTTGGTTCCAAGTCTTAGCTATTGTGAATAGTGCCACAGTAAATATATGTATGCATGTGTCTTTATAGTACAATGATTTATAATCCTTTGGGTATATACCCAGTAATGGGATTACTTGGTCAAATGGTATTTCTAGTTCTAGATCCTGAGAATCACCACACTGTCTTCCACATAGTTGAATTAATTTACACTCCCACCAACAGTGTAAAAGTGTTCCCATATTTTCACATTCTCTCTAGCATCTGTTTCCTGAATTTTTAATGATCATCATTCTAACTGGTGTGAGATGGTATCTCATTGTGATTTTGATTTGCATTTCTCTAATGACCAGTAATAATAACCATTTTTTCATATGTCCATTGGCTGCATATATGTCTTCTTTTGAGAAATGTCTGTTCATATCCTTTGCCCACTTTTTGATGGGGTTGTTTGTTTTTTTCCTTGTAAATTGTTTAAGTTCTTTGTAGATTCTGGGTATTAGCACTTTGTCAGATGGGTAGATTGCAAAAATTTTCTCCCATTCTGTAGGTTACCTGTTCACTCTAATGATATTTTCGTTACTGTGCAGAAGCTCTTTAGTTTAATTAGATCCTATTTGTCAATTTTGGCTTTCGGTGCCATTGCTTTTGGTGTTTTAGTCATGAAGTATTTGCCCATGCCTATGTCCTGAATGATATTGTCTAGTTTTTATTGTAGGGTTTTTATGGTTTTAGGTCTTATGGTTAAGTCTTAAATCCATCTTGAGTTAATTTTTGTATAAGGTGTAAGAAAGGGATCCAGTTTCAGTTTCCTGCATGCAGCTAGTTTTTCCAACACCATTTATTAAATAAGGAATCCTTTCCCCATTGCTTGTTTTTGTCAGGTTGGTCAAAGATCCGATGGTTATAGATGTGCAATATTATTTCTGAGGACTCTGTTCTGTTCCATTGGTCTATATCTCTGCTTTGGTACCATACCATGATGTTTTTGTTACTATAGCCTTGTAGTATAGTTTTTTGTTACTATAGCCATGTAGTTGTGCAGTTTTGAGTGAGTTTCTTAATCCTGAGTTCTAATTTGATTGCACTGTGGTCTGAGAGAGGGTTTGTCATTATTTCCATTCTTTTGCATTTACTGAGGAGTATTTTTACTTCCAATGATGTGGTCAATTTTAGAATAAGTGTGATGTGGTGCTGAGAAGAATGTATATTCTGTTGATTTGGTGTGGAGAGTTCTGTAGATGTTTATCAGGTCCAGTTGGTCCAGAGCTGAGTTCAAGTCCTGGATATCCTTGTTAATTTCCTGTATCATTGATCTATCTAATATTGGTAGTGGGATGTTAAAGTCTCCCACTATTATTATGTAGGAGTCTAAATCTGTTTGTAGGTCTTTAAGAACTTGCTTTATGTATCTGGGTGCCCCTCTATTGGGTGCATATATATTTAGGATAGTTAGCTCCTCTTGTTGCATTGATCCTTTTACCATTATATAATGCCCTTCTTTGTCTCTTTTGATCTTTGTTGGTTTAAAGTGTGTTTTATCTTAGACTAGGATTGCAACCCCTGTTTTTTTTTTTTTTGCTTTCCATTTGCTTGGTAAATCTTCCCCCATCCCTTTATTTTGAGTCTATGTGTGTCTTTGCACATGAAATGGGTTTCCTGAATACAGCACACCAATGAGTCTTGACTCTTTATCCAATTTGCCAGTCTGTGTCTTTTAATTGGGGCATTTAGCCCATTTACATTTAAGGTTAGTATTGTTATGTGTGAATTTGATCCTGTCATTATGATTCCAGCTGGTTATTTTGCCCATTGGTTGATGCAATTTCTTCATAGCATCATTGATCTTTACAATTTGGTATGTTTTTGCAGTGGCTGGTACTGGTTGTACCTTTCCAATGGTTAGTGCTTCCTTCAGGAGCTCTTGTAAGGCAGGACTGGTGGTAACAACATCTCTCAGCATTTGCTTGTCTGTAAAGGATATGATTTTTCCTTTGCTTATGAAGCTTAGTTTAGCTGTTTATAAAATTCTGTGTTGAAAATTCTTTTCTTAAAGAATGTTGAATATTGGCTCCCACTCTCTTCCAGCTTGTAGGGTTTCTGCATAGAGATATGCCATTATTCTGATAGGCTTCCCTTTGTGGGTAACCCAACATTTCTCTCTGGCTGCCCTTAACATTTTTTTCTTCATTTCAACCTTGGTGAATATGATGATTATATGCCTTGGGGTTGCTCTTCTCAAGGAATATCTTTGTGGTGTTCTCTGTATTTTCTGAATTTGAATGTTGGCCTGTCTTGCTAGGTTGGGGAAGTTCTCCTGGATAATATACTGAAGAGTGCTTTCCAACTTAGTTCCATTCTCCCCGTCACTTTCAAGTATATCAATCAAACGTAGATTTGGTCTTTTCACATAGTCCAATATTTCTTGAAGGCTGTTCTTTTCACTTTTTTCTCTAATCTTGTTTTGTCACTTTATTTCACTGAGTTGATCTTCAATCTCTGATATCCTTTCTTCCGCTTGATCAATTTGGCTATTGATACTTGTGTATGCTTCACAAAGTTCTCATGCTATGTTTTTCAGCTCCGTCACATCATTCATATTTTTCTCTAGGCTGGTTATTCTAGTTAGCAATTGTTCTAACCTTTTTTCAAGATTCTTAGCTTCCTTGAAGTGGGTTAGAACATGCTCTCTGTTTGCCTGGCTATCACCAGCAGAGGCTACAGAACAATAAAGATTACTGCCTGTTCCTACCTCTGGAAGCTTTGTCCCAGAGGGGCACCTACCAGATGCCAGCCAGAGCTCTCCTGTATGAGGTGTCTATTGGCCCCTAATGGGAGATGTCTCCCAGTCTGGATACACAGGTGTCAGGGACCCACTCAAGGAGGCACTCTGTCCCTTATCAGAGCTCTCAACACTGTGCTGGGAGAATCACTGCTCTCTGCAGAGCTGTCAGACAGGGACATTAAAGTGTGCTGAAGCTGCACCCAAAGCTGCCCCTTCCCCCAGGTGCTCTGACCCAGGGAGCTCAGTGGGCTCTGCCCAGTGTAAACTTCCTGTAGGCTTTGTTTACACTGTGAGGGTGGAACCACCTACTCAAGTCTGAGCAATGGCAGATGCCCTTCTCCCTACCAAGCTCACATCCCAGGTTGACCTCAGACTGCTGTGCTAGCAGGGAGAATTTCAAACCAGTGGATTTTAGCTTCCTGGGCTCCATGGAGGTGGGACCTGCCAAGCCAGGTGCTGGAGAGAATCTCCTGGTCTGCCGGTTGCAGACCATGGGAAAAGCACAGTATCCAGGCTGGAATGCACCATTTCTCCCAATAGAATCTCTCATGGCTTCCCTTGGCTAGGAAAGGCAAATCCCCCAACCCCTTGCACTTCCTGGGTGAGGCGACATCCCACCCTCTTTCAGCTCACTCTCCATGGGCTACACCCACTGCCAACCAGTCCTATTGAGATGAACTGTGTACCTCAGTTGGAAATGCAGAAATCACCCACAATGTGCATTGATCTTGCTGGGAGCTGCAGACCAGAGCTGTTCCTATTTGGCCATCTTGTCAGTTCTCCTGTTCTATTTTTATCTTGAAAAAGAAAGTGTCACTTAAATTTAATAGAAAGTTTGGAAATGAAATAATTGCTTACTCTAAGTATTGTTTTAATTTTGAAACAACTTAAAAGTCTATGAAAGGAATTTGTTAAATTATGTCACAGTTCTACAGTGGAATTCAGCCATCCTGACATTAAAAAATGGTATAAAATATTTTTTTACATACAGAGATGTCTTTGATGCCTTAAGTGAATGAAAGTAGGTTACAAGAGAGTATATGCAATATCATCTCATTTAAAACATACGTATCTACATAGTTTTTCCTGTGTACATACCAGATACATTTTTATATGCCTCAAAGTGTATGCATCAAAATATTAATGGTATTTATGTCTATAGAGCATTAATTTTCTTATTTTTTTGTTGATTGCTTCTTTTGTTTCTCTACATTGAATATATTTTATTTGTTTAATATATAAGGTGACAAAGAAAAAGAAAGAAGCAATGAATTTATAAGCCAACTAGAAAACAACAATATAACAGAAACAAAACCTCACATATCAATATTAACCTTGAACATTAATGATCTATGTGTGCTCCACTTAAAAGATATAGACTGGTGGAATCAATAACAAAACGCAATCCAACTATATGGTTCTTACAGGAAACTAATCTTGTACATGTAGAGACATGTAGACTGGAAGTAAAGGGGTGACAAAAGATATTCCATGTGAATGGAAACCATAAATGATCAAGAATATCTATACTTATATCTTTATGCTTTAAACTTTAAATCAAAAATAGTCAAAAAATGGAGATACTCATGAAATAAAAATAAAGAGATAAATTCGGCAAGGAGATATAACAATTTTAAATATATATGTATCTACCACTGGAGCACTCAGATTAATAAAAACAAATATTAATAGACCTAAAGAAAGAGAACAACAGTAATGCAGTAATAGTGGGGGGTTTCAAAACCCCAGTCAAGGCATTAGACTATCAAGATAAAAGAATCAACAAAGAAACGCTGGACTTATATTAGACTTCAGGCCAAACAGATCTTAAAGACTTTTACAGAACATTTTACCTAACAATTGCAGGATATACATTCTTTGCATTAGCACAACATACATTCTCCAAAACAAACTATATTTTAGGCCAAAAAACACGTCTCAACAAACTCTTAAAAAATAGAAATAATATCCAATATATTCTCAGATCACAGTAGAATAAAACCAGATATCAATACCACAAGCAATGTCAGAAACTATACAAATACACGAAATTGAACAACATGCTCCTGATCATGAATGATCATTGATTCAATGAAGAAATTAAGATGGAAATTTTAAATGAAAATGTAAACACAACATACCAAAACCTGTGGGATACAGCAAAAGCAGTGTGAAGAGAGACATTTATAACAATAAATTAAAACGTGGAAAGAATACAAATTAACAACCTAACATCATACTGCAATAAACTAGAAAAGCAAGAATAAGCCAAATCCAAAATTAACAGAAGGAAGAAATAACAAAAATCAAAGCAGAACTAATGAAATAGAGAGCAAAAATGCAATAAAAGGGTTGACAAAGCAAAAAGATGCTTCTTCCAAAAGATGTTTTAAATGTATTAACTACTAACTAGGCTAACCAAGGAAGAGTGAAGATCTAAATAAACAAAACAAGAAATGGAAAGGAGTCATTACCACAGAAACACAAAAGATCATTATAGACTATTATGAACAACTATATACTTACAAACTAGAAAACCTAGAGGAAATAAATAAATTTCTGGAAATATACAACCTCCCAATATTGAACCAGAAAGAAATAGAAAACCTGAACAGACCAATAATGAGTAGCAATATTGAATCAGTAATAATAGAAAAAAATCTCTCAAAAAAGAAAAGCCCAGGACCAGATGGCTTCACAGCCAAATTTGATCAAACATACTAAAAACTAATACCAATCCTCCTGAAACTGTTCCAAAAATTTCAGGAGAAAGGAATTCTCCCCAATTCATTCTATGAGGTCAGTATCAACTTGATACCAATGCCAGCAAGGACAAAACAAGAAAAGAAAACCACAGACCAATATTCCTGATGAACATTGAACAAAAAGAAGTAGTAGTAGTAGTAGTAGTGGCGGCAGCAGTGGCGGGGGCAGAGCAGGAGGAGGAGGAAGAGGAAGAGGAGGGAGAGGAGGAGGAAACAACAACTAGCAAATCAAATCCAACAGCACATCAAAATGATAATACACTATGATCAAGTGTGTTTTATACCAGGGATGCAAGGATGGTTCAACATATGCAAATCAAAAAATGTGATACATCACATAAACAGATTTAAGGATGAAAATCATATGATCATCTCAGTAGATGCAAAAAAAAAAACGCATTTGATAAAATTCAGCATCCCTTCATAATAAAAGCACTTGAAAAAGTAGGCATAGAAGGAACATGTCTCAAAATAATAAAGGCTGTATATGACAAAACCACTGCCAGCATCATGCCGATTGGGGAAAAGTTGAAAGTATACCTCTAAGAATTGGAAGAGGACAAGAATGCCCACTCTCACCAGTCCTATGCAACATCGAGCTAGAAGTTCTAACCAGAGGAATCAAGCAAGAGAAAGAAATAAAAGCCCTCAAAATTGGAAAGAAAAAAAAAAAAAAGAAGTCAAAGTATCCCTGTTCACTGAAGATATGATCTTATATGTAGAAAAACCTAAAGACTCCACCCCCCGCCCCCAAAAAACTCTTAGACTTGATAAGTGAATTTGGTAAAGTTTTAAGATACAAAAAACAATGTACAAGAATCAGTAGCATTTCTATGCACCAATAATGATCTAGCTGAGAATTAAATCTAGAAGCCAATCCCATTTATGATAGCTACAAAAAATAAAATAAAATACTTAGGAATATATATAACCAAGAAAGTGAAAGATCTCTACAAATAAATCTACAAAACACTGATGAAAGAAATAATAAATGACACAAATAGAAAAACATGCCATGAATATGAATTAGAAGAATCAACATCATTAACATGCACATACTGCCCAAAGCAATCTACAGATTCAGTGCAACTCCTATCAAAATACCAGTCATTTTCCACAGAATTAGAAAAAAAAATCCTAAAATTAGTAGGGAATAAAAAAAAAAAAGCCTAAATTGCCAAAGCAAACTTAAGTGAAAGGAACAAAGCTGGAAGCATCATATTGTCTGGCTTCAAATTATATACTACGAGGCTATAATAACCCAAACAGCATGGTACTGGTATAAAAATAGACAAATACATCAATGAAACAAAAGAGAGAATCCAGGGATAAAGCCACATATTTACAGCCAGCTAATCTTTGATAAAGTTGACAAGAACATACATGGGGGAAAGGACACTTTTCTATAAATGGTGGTGAGAAAATTGGATTGCCATATGCAGAGAGTGAAACTAGGTCCCTGTCTCTCACTATATGCAAAAATCAACTCAAAATGGATAAAAGACTTCAATGTAAGACTTGAAACTATAAAAATACAAGAAAAAAATGGAGAAAAACTGTACATTGGTCTAGGCAAAGAAATTATGACTAAGATCTTAAAAACACAGGCAACAAAAATACACAGATGGGACTTAATTATACTAAAATGCTTTTGCCCAGCAAAAGAATCAACAGAGTGAACAGGAAACCCACAGAATGAGAGAATATATTTGCAAACTATGAATCTAACAGGGGTCTAATATTCAGAATTCATAAGGAACTCAAACAACTCAATGAATAACCACAAATAATCCCATTTTTTAAAAGTGGGCAAATGACATGAATAACCATTTTCAAAAGAAGACATATAAATGACAATAGGCATATAAAAATGTTTAACATCACTAATCATCAGAGAAGTACAAATTAAAACTACAATGAGACATCATCTTACACCAATCATAATGTCTATTATTAAAAAGACAAAAACTACTAGATGTTGGTGAAGGTGCAGAGAAGAGGAAATTCATACACTGTTGGTAAAAGTGTAAATCTGTAAAACCTCAATGGAAAACAGTATGGAGATTTCTCAAAAAGCTAAAATAGAACTACCATTGGGACCAGCAACCTTACTACTATGTATCTACCAGAAGGAAAATAAATCAGTATTTATGTTGATGTTAAGTACCCATCAACATAGGATTGAATAAAGAAAAGTGGTATATATATATATGTATATTATATATATATTATATATGTATATAATATTATATCATTTTTTATGGCTAAATAGTATTCCACTGTGTATATATATATGTATATAATATATATAATATTATATATATTATATATGTATTATAGACAATACATATAATATATAATAATATATATAATATAATATATATAATAATATACAATATATAATATATTATATTATTAATAATAATATTATATAATATATATAATTTATATAATTCATATTTAGATAAATATATAATTATATATAATTTATATAATTTATATTTATCTAAATATGAATTATATATAATTTATATAATTTATA